>JAULKM010083180.1:0-11517 GCA_032355605.1 Rubia tinctorum
ATTTTGCGTTCAATTTGGTAAGGACCAAAATATTTTGGCTGCAAGTTTCATACTCCTGAGTTGAACTGATTGTTGGCGGTATTGTTGAAACTTTAAATAGACCCAATCAACCTGATCAAAGGATCTCTCAGAACATTTTTTTATCAGCCTATTGGTTCGTTCTTTGTTGCGATTTCTAGAGATGTTCCTTCAAAATCGGATCTACTTGTGCCCTTTGTTCCATCATATTATGAGCTGCTGGAACAATAGAATAAGTTAATATCCCCAATGGTAAAGTAAGAGGTTTGACCCCATACAAAACTTCAAATGGAGTCATATTAATGCTGGACTGATGAGTGGTGTTATATCACCATTCCACGACCCCTAACCACTTCTGCAAAAACATCGAAGTATGATTCCAAGATTTGATTAACCCTTTCTACTTGACCATCAGTTTCAAGATGGTATGCAATACTAAGCTGCAGCTTCACACCTAAATTCCTGAAAAGTGCATTCCATAAATGGCTGGAGAACAATCGATCTCTGTCTGATGTTATTGTTTCTGGAATGCCATGCGGTTTAGTGATATTGTCAAAGAAAATTTGTGCCACCATTTGAGATGGGAATGGGTGTGAGAGAGACAAAAAGTGACTATATATAGTCAATCGGTCAACCACCACAAGGATTGTATTGAAACCATGAGAATTAGACAATCTGTCTATAAATCCATAGATATCTATCTCCAAGCATGGTTTGGGATGGGGAGGGGCTGTAAAAGGCCAGGAGTCTTACAATGTTCAAATTTGTGCCTTTGACATACTTCACAATGTTGAATAAACTCAATAATCTCTTGCTTCATACCCGACCAATGGAAAAAAGGTTAAGATTCTTTTGATTGTGGTTGTTTACCCCGAGTGATCGTCTAGGGGTGACGAATGCATGGCCTTGAGAATAAAAAAAAATTACTTCTCTATTGGACCCTATATACATATTCTTTTCTCTCTTCAGAATTCCATTTACATAACTGAACTCGGAGCTCGGATCAGTTTGTAATAAGGGCGTTGTAATGTGATCTTGTGTAGTTTCATCACCTGCATAACTCTCTTGAATTTACGACATCCAAACAGGAAGTATTTATGATGAAGTAAAATTTTTAAGTGTTCCCGATGTAGCTATATTAGGATAATTTGGGGTTTTAATCATAACTCCCACCTCAGATGTTCTAGTACCTCTTCTTGGTTCATTCTTCTTGTTGAATTTTTCTGATTCAGCATAAATCCTCCTAGATGGTGCTTTGGTATAGAAATCCAACAAATTTTCTGTTGGATCTAATTCTCCTACATCATCCTATATAATTCCTTGGCCAATGAAATTAATAAAATTGTTAAACTGATTTGGATTTTGCTCATACACTCCTATAGCTTCTATATGTTCATCATCTTGTATTCTTCTTGATGATGCATCGGCTACTGGGTTCTCAACTCCCTTCTTATATTGGATTTCAAAAGCCAAATCTAAGAGCTTTTTTTATCTAATTGTGTTGCAAGGCACTTGTAATTTTCTGATCCACTAAATAGCTCAAGCTTTGATGGTCAGTTTTTATTACAAAACGATTTCCTATTAGATAATACCTCCATTTATCCACAACCAACCAAGTCTAAAAGATCCTTATCATAAGTGGATAGACTCTTGTTTCTACCACAAACATATTGGCTCAAATAAGAAATAGGCCTTCTTTCTTGCATAAGAACAACTCTCATACCGTACCCACATGCATATGTTTTTATCATAAAATCTTTATTAAATTATGAAATTCTAAGCACAAGTGTAGATGTTATAGATTTTTTCAATGCTTCAAAAGCTTAGCAACCTCCTCAGACCATAGAAACCTATCTTTTTTTATAAAATCATGTAAAGCTCTGCAAATGACCCCATATTTGGCTATAAATTGTTGGTAACAACCAGTTAAGCCCAGGAATGCCCTTAATTCTTTGAATGATTTAGGAGTAGGGCAATCTAGATGCTAGAAACTTTGTCTCTATCCATTTCCACACCTTCAAAGGACATTGATATGTTCTATATAGTCGACTCTTTCTTCAATAAAAACACATTTTCTAAGCTTTGAAAAATAATGCATGTACCATCATTTCTTGTAATACTGCCCTCACATGTAACAAGAGCTCTTCAAAGGTAGAACAGTAAATCAAAATATCATCAAAGAACACCAATACTGATTTCTTTAAAAAAAATTGAAAGACTTGATCCATTAAGGATTGAAATGTCGCCGGGGGTTTGTTAGTTCGAAAGGCATTACTAAACACTCAAAATGACCATAGTGAGTTTGAAAGGTTTTCTTGTACACATCAGTGGTTTTCATCCTAATTTTGTAATATCTAGACCCAAGTTCTAACTTGGTGAAAAACTTTACACCATGAAGTTCATCCAGTAACTCATCAATAACAGGAATAGGGAATTTATCCTTTATTGTCAAGTCATTTAATCTCCTATAATCAATGCATAACCTCTAGCTTGTATCCTTCTTTTTCACCAATAAAACTAGGGAAAATGGACTAGAACTCCTTTGTATGATCCCTTGATTGAGAATCTCTTATACCTTCCTTTTAATTTCATTCTTATGCTTGTGGGCATATCTGCCGGGTTTAAGTTTAAAAGGATCAAAATCAGCCTTCAGTGTAATACTATGATAAATTTCTCTCGTGGGTGGAAAACTAGTAGGTATTGAAAATACATCATGATGGTCAGAGAAAACCCGTTTTAATTCCTCGGGAACTTGCAACTCTTCCAGTTTCTTCCTCTTAGTTTTCTGAATATCATTCTCTTTTTGTACTTTCTTGCATTGCATCTAATTATCCAGCTCAGAGTTTGCATTCACTATCAGTAGTCACCTCCTCTTGTACTCAGTGCAGTTGCATCGATTATCCCTGACATAATGCAAGCTTGTTTCATTATAATTTCCTTTTATCATCCACTGCATCCCATCACTGCTAATTCGAAAGTTTTGAGTGTTGAAATTGAATGCTATAAGGCTAATGAATTTCATCTAATCAACTCCCAACATGACATCAGTTCCTCCTAATTCCAGCACCTTTAGATCGAAAACAAAGTGGTGTTGTTGTACCCTCCAAGCCACCTCTGTACACAGATTTAATCCTTATACTCAACTCCCGTCCACAATCGTTACCATAAATGGCCTTAAAAACATCTCTATCAACCTCGGTTTACTGATCAAGCTTGGATCAATAAAACTGTCTGTACTTCCAGTGTCTAAAAGCATATTCACCTGTTGTTAATCAAAATGTTCAATGAGAGTAATAGTGTTTTCCATCTTTCTTCTATTTACTGTGTTTAACTCCTCAGGTTCATCTAACACTTTCAAATCCTTTGCATTTTTTCAACGACAATAAATGCATAGGAATATGATGTACATCTTCCTCTTTTTCTACCTGAAAAGGAATATGATGTACTTTCCTATATTTACGTGTATGTCCTGATTCATATTTTTCACCACATTTGTAACAAAGGTGGTTCTCCCTTCAGAATTTCTGTTCTTTTGGGGAAATTCTCCTAAATCCCTTGTAGGTAGGTTTCTTAAAAATCCCTACTCCATTTTTGTATCCCTGACTCCCAACTATAGGATTGGTTACAATGTTGTGATAATTGACCAACTAAGTAGGTCGGCTTCTCCTATTTGATAGCTCCAATTCATCTCTTGTAGCAAGGCTATATCTACGATTTTCTGTAGACTGGAGGGTTTTAACATTTTTACCATGGGTTTTAACTCATTTTTTAGCCCACTGATGAAATTGGAGATAAAATGACCTTCTAAAAGTCTAGAATCTTTAATTAGTACCAGGGATTTTAATTCCTTGAGAGTCTCTTGATACAACCTCATAGACTCCTTTTATAAATCTTATTGAACTCTTCAATTTCATCCTTACACCCTACCTCAGAAAATCTTTTCACCAGAAAATCACATAAATCTGACTAGTTTATGCTTCCTTTCACAAATCTCTCCCCTTGGTACCATATTTTAGCCTTCCCTTCATAATATACCTTAACAGTAGCTAATCTCTGATGCTCAGGAATGTTATACTCTTTCCATCCTAGAATAAACTACTTAATTTGACTTTTAGAAGTCAACTGCATCAACTTTTAACCACTAATATTTTTTTTTGTATGTAAAAAAATTCTTAAAAAATAATAGTTTGAAAATATATGATATAATGAATATAGAAACATATCATATGATAATAATATTATATATATTGAGAGAATTTAATGGTTGAAATTTGTTTATTTTGACTTTAGAAAGCCAAATTAGGAAGTTTATTGTGGGACAGAGGTAGTAGTAGATACAAGCCCTTGACATTTTCTAAGCCCTTCCTTAGGATTATTTCCACAGAGTTAATGATATCCTAGCCTGATTGTTCTCAAAATCTCTCCTGCCAAAAGGATTAACATTCTCATTCATAACTACTTCACGATTAACTAGAATCGGCTAATTACTTTTAAAAGAGTGTTGTTCAATAAATCTGACCTCAATGCCTTTATGATTTCCTCCAAGTGTGTTGTTCTCCTTCAAATTTTCAAGTCCAGTTGGTTCGCAATGGTTCAATCTTTTAGCCTCATTCTTTCCATTTTTTCATCTCTTAATTCCCGAGACTGCAACATTCCTGAAATTTGATCAAGATGCTTAAACATTTCCTCATGCTTCTGGTTCATTTCAGCTTTGAGTTGGTACTGTGCTATTCTGAGCTTGTTCTGAGTCACTTTATGGAAGAATCCATCGCATTGAGCTCCAATTACAAATTCTTTTGAGATGACTCCAAAGCGCTACTAATTCTCGCATTCATAACATCGATCTGATCTTTGATATCTCGGCTTTGGTTCCTATTCTCCAAAGCGTTCTCTAGCAAACGATTATTGAAATTCTTCAATTGATTTTCTAGTGATTTGTGGCGAGTATTGTCTGCCATAGACGAGGAATTTGAAGGCTCTGATACCAAATTTTTACGATTCGAAGGGATTTGACTGCAAAATTCTCAAAGAAAGTAGAATTTTATTGATTGATTCAACAAAAGATGAACAAAATCTGGGAATTTAAATGAGAAAGAAATGAGAAAAGGGGATTAGAGAAGGTTCTACAACTTTCGTGATCAATCCAAGATATCCCTACTGAATAACTACCCCTTCTATATGTATAAACCCAGTTTTGAAGCTTCAGCTTGGAATGAATTTTGTTGGAGAATGTTAACTACCGTTTTGATGCTTAACTGCTAAACTAATTAACCACTTTTATTCTAATTTGCATCATAGGTCCATGGACTATAACAAAATATACAAATTGGTGAATTGGGCCTTAGTTCAGTGGTTAATCCAGCTTCTCTATAACAGAGAGGTCCAAGTTTCTAGTCACACCTCTAAGAGGAATGGTGAATATCAGAGAAATTTCTTGCTAGGGATTACCCTAAATAGTGGGACCATGTTTGTGGTTCCTTCTATGGTTTCTCAGTTTGCAGGTGGTCCATGAAGGTGCGATTGTGGTGGTTCCACCTTCGGTGGTGGTGGTTCAATGGTGGTGCAGCAGCTTGGTTTTTTTGGAGGGCATCCCCAACTATTCAAATAGATGGAATTTTAAGGTTTCACTGAGTTTCAATAGATTCAAATGGTTGTGCCTCATAGAATAATCCTATTTGTAGAGTAGGATGTTTATATGTAATTTAGTTGCATGTATGTAATCTTAAAAAAAAGAAATATACAAATTGAAGAGCTCTTTTATTTAATTATTTATGAGTTCATCTCTTGAAAAACACTCTTTCCATAATATATGGAAAAACCAGAGATTCAAGTGCATTTTTACCATAAAAAGATGAAAACTAGCATGTTAAAACAATTAAAATTCAGGTCAAATTTGGATTATAAGCTATTTGGGTAAATTCACACGCCTACAATATTTGAGCTTTGGTTAGAAATTAAAAGTAAAATGTTTTTTCTAATGCTCATATTTAATTCTCTCTTATCCTCTCATTTCACTTTCCTCTTTATCTTCCATCAGACGCTCCATAATTTCCAGAAACCCTACTTTTTAATTTTTGCTCTTCTCCTAATGTTTCGTCTTTGATTGACCCATAAAATATCCGATCCATCATCTCTACTTGCATATAATCATTGTTAACGGCATCTCCCACTAATTTGTCCTATAAATCTTGCCAGAGATGCTCCCTGTGTTATGTTCTGACACGTTCAGTCGGTTGGAGTATGTTCTCAAGACGGAGGCAGATTATGCCACCACCTTCTGGAGGGCTAACGTCACCCTCATGGAAGCAACAATGCCGGAGTCCTTGATGTCCACTAAAGTTCAGGATTTGGTGCTTCCTAGTGTCGTCAACGGTGAATCGGAGGTGAAATGACCTTTCAATGGCTTGCATGTTGATATTCAACATGTTAATTACCTCGAGAAAGGAAGTTCTAGTGATGCCCATGGAAACCCTAAACATAGTGGCGGTGGCACTCCATCCTTGAACTCAACAGGTGAGGCGTCGCCGTCACCAGACGATTATGGTTCCATTAGCAACTCGGATGACACCAACCATGGCAATAACTCCATGCTCTATGTCTTGATGCCATGGTTGAGGGAGATGCGAAAATCTAAATGGTTGAAAAAATAGATCTCCCCTTTCTCTTGTCACCGAGCCCGAAAAAAGATAAGTTCATCTTCATTTATTTAGGGTTTTATTTATTTTAGGATTATGAAAATTTGTTTCTAACCTTGGATTATGATTTTTTTGAACGTTCATCTTGTAAAATCTTGGAATGATGAAGACGTTGGTGTGGTGAAAAAATAAAAATGAAAAAAGGGAAGAAATTAAACCGTATTAGTAACTGTAATGTTCAAGTTCTAAAGAAATAATGACGGCTTCTAATTAGGTGATATTATTTTGGTACTATGTTATGTTTTATGTACCATGGCCTTTTGGTGCTGGATATATGAAAATATTTTTCCATTATTGTGGCTTGCATGCTCTGTTTTTTGCTGTTGTGATGCCTTCACGTGGCTTACTGTACTCAGATTCGGTTGTTGTTTTTGCTTGTATGCTCTATTTTTGCTTTTGTGATGCCTTCATGTTTAGTGGTAGATTTACAGTGGGGAAAAGGGGCACGTGAATTCGTCGATTTTCATGTCAGTATTTACGATTTTGGAGTAAATTTTGTAGCTTTGAGTCTAATAGTACATGCGCAGTCATTTTCAATTACTAATTTATGTGCATTGTCTATCCGTATTTTCTAATATATTGTTTTGAGTTTGATTTCAATCTGATTGTCTATTTAGTTTTAATTTCCTTTCTGCTGAGCACAAATAGTAAATTTGGAAAGAACATATTGTCAACCTCTGTCATATATGAATCTATCCGATTCAGAAAGTAACTTGCATCAGTATCACAATTTCAATTCAAACATGGGTTTGATTCACACTCCATGTTCCGAGATATATTTACCATCCGAAAAGAGGAAAAACTGAAGTCTTTGTCTAAAGAATTGAATCGAGAAAGAGCAGTTGTATAGAACTTTTCAACGAGATAGTGCTATCTTAAAATTATATACTGATTGCGATTAGTTAGGAAGTATTTTTCTTTTGAATGATTAATTTGTTCAAGTGATTTTTTGTTCATTATTTTAAATTTCCAGAAGTACTAAGTAATTGATTTATTTGAGAAGTCCACATGCAAACTATTATAATAAAAATATAATGTTAAGATTAGAATGAATTCATACTGAGATTTTCATGAAAAGTATTAACTTGGTATAAATTTTGATTATAACTAAAGTTCAGTTTAAAACATAAAAAATGTCGTCAACTTTTTAAAAAAAAGATTTTAAAGTATAAAAATATTGACATTTATACATGTTTTATTATGAATAGTCCCATTATAAATAGGTAAAATTCTCAATTATACCTAACTCTATGAAACTTGTTTTTTTGATATATAACAATATAACCCTACCTACTTGACATAAGTGCCAATATAACCCTCAGATAAATTTTAGTGCGAAAATAACCCTAACTAGTTAATGTAAGTGCCAATATAACCCTCAGACTCCATTTCCGGCGTTGACTTCCATTTTCCGGCGTTGACTGTATGTAAAATGCCCAAAATACGCTTAGTGTTAAAATATGAATTTGAGTTCGCCGGACCACCGCTGGGCGCCGCCGGACCACTGATAGGGTTATATCAGCACATTCTTAAAACTTATTGGGTTATATCAGCACATTCTTAAAACTTATAGGGTTATATTAGCACATTCGTAAATGGGTAAAATTGACTTTTTCATCGAAAATTTTATATTTGCACTTACATCAACTAGGTAGGGTTATATCTGCACTTTCAGTTATCAAAAGGTTATATTGGCACTTATGTCAATTAGATGGGGTTATAAAAACACCTTTCTCTATGTTAAATACACATTATATTGTCTGGATATTGAAGTTTTTCTTCATTTTGCATCTCTCTATTACCGCAATATTAAGGGCGAAGCATGATTCTTACCTTTGTCCACAGATGCAAAATTTAAAATTACACTACCAAAAACATCTTTCAGTAGTGACGCTTTTTTGAATATTAGTGACACTCAAAAGCGTCTCTATAATTAGTAGTGACGTTTAGGAAGTACCTCTGTTCAACATGTCACTAAAATATTGTGACGCGTTAAAGTGATTTTATATTTTTGTAACGCATTGATATGTACGCATAAGTGTCAATAAATCTTATGACATGACTAATGTTTTTGTTTAGTGACATATACTCGTGTCAGTAAATTTAGTGATACATATTAGTGTCACTAAAATTTTGTAACACCTAAAGGCGAAATGAATTACATGTCACTTCCCTATCTGTTAAAAAAAATGTGTCACTACTTAACTTTTCTTTAGTACTCCCTCCGTCCCATCTATATTTGCACTACTGTTTTTTGCACATCGTTCAAGAGACACGTTTAACCGTAAAATGTTTATCTACGTATAATAACGGAAAATAAAAAATTGATATTTAAAAATTACTTGTTACGACAAATTGAACAACATCATACACGATAGTATTATTGTTTATATATATATATATATATTCAAATATATGACTAAATTTTGATGGATAATAATGTTTAAAAATTAAGAGTTTAAGTTTAGATGGGATAGAGGGACTATAATATAGTGTGTGAAATCTAAACAAACAATTAAAGTTTGACCTTGCTTATATGTTCTCTCTGCCTGGTGAAGTATGGATACTTTGATTTCTTAAATATATATACATACTAAATTACACATCAATAATTGTTACGCTATTCAAAAAATATATTTGATCTTTAATATGTTCATCAACGTGTGATAACGGAAAATAAAAGGTTGATATTTGGAAACTACTTGTTACGACGAATTCAACAATATCATATATGATATTATTATTGTTTATTCAAACATTTGATCAAAATTAGACATTGAATAGTGACATAAAGTGAAGTGGGTGATTTAAACGGGAACGGAGGGAGTATATAGTTTAATTTATGATTGTAGAGCATTTGAACTGTATTGAAATGAAATTAAAACTAATCAAACTAAATAATAGTGATAATAAAATATATTTTAAATTAGAATAAAATTTAAATTAAACTAACTGAAATAAAAATTATTTTAATTTAAATATAATAAATTTAAAATAGTGGTGCAATTTAATACTATCACTATCAAGACTTTCGTTTCAAAACCCGTGCTAGCTAAATTATTTCTTTTTGACAATAATGTCCGGGTCTTGCTTTAGTGTTCGGACCATTGTGGCAAAATAGACCTATAAATCGCGAGTCAATCGGGTTATCTATTTTTAAAGTTGGGTGGGTATGAGTAAAATGTGTAATTAGTTAAATAAGTATTTGAAAAATATGGGTTGGTTGGATTGGGTTTGAGGGTTCACTGTTGGTATAGCCATATGGATAAACTCACGGGTTTCAACCTATAAAAATTCGTATATAAACTCATATGAGTCAATATATGGGCTGAAACCCGCGGGTTTACCCATATAGGTTGTTATATAAACTCATATGGGTTACTGCATGAGTTGAAACCAGCGGGTTTTACCCATATGAGTTGGCATATAAACCCGTGCGGGTTCAAATATGGGTTGAAACCCGCAGGTTTACCCATTTTTTACCCATGTGTTGAATTTTTTTTACCCGCGGGTTGGCGGGTTTCAACCCAACTCATATGTGACCCGACCCATTTTTGACCCATAATAAAATAGATTGAAATGGATCATACCTATATTTAAAAAAAATCATATTATCCAACCCGTATTTGACTTCACTGCCCATTCACCACCCCTAGAAACATCTCACGATGATGTTTTTATTCTTCTTTTGTGGTGGTTTTTAAGATCATATTGGATTGATGATGGTAATTTCTCTAATTATGGGTTCAAAATTTAATTTCAAAATAAATGGGACGCCTACATGGATTGCATACCGTCATCACAAATTCTTGGTGTTGGGTTCGAAACTGAGGTGAAAATTCTTGTTATACACGTGTTACATGATGGACCTTACACAGTGGAAGGATGACTGCTATCTCTGCGAAAGTGGACGAATGCCTATCCACTCGCTAGTAACTAGATGACAAAAATCTTAGTCTGGATCAGGCATTTCAACCTCACCACTGACCTGTTAAATCGGGCTGCGGAAGAGGACTTACCAGGGATCAGGCATTTCAACCTCACCAGGGATGATAGGAGACGTTGAGAGAGTGAACACTTCCTTCAACCCGAGGACGAACTCTCAGTATCTCAAAGCCAGAGTTTGGATTGACCCAAGCCATACTATTGAAAGATATATTCCACATCCGTTTCTTAAAAACTAAACTAATGACTTATATATAAGGTTTTACGTCACATCCACTTAGTATCAATTGATTTTATGATAGAATCTCATGAATCTAACAAGGTATCATAGCCTAGGTTAAATTATTGGGCCGATATGTGGAACCCCTTTAATTTGGCCATATAAGGGCCGTGGAGTATTTTCATGTTGGCACGTAAGGGGCGTGTGAAAAGATATATCCCACATTATTTTTTTAAGAACTAAATAATTTACATATAAGGTCTTGGGTCACCACCACTTAGTGTCAATTGGTTTTGAGATGGAATACCAAGATACCTATAAATTTAACACCAATCCCCCATTCGGATTCTTTTTTTCAGACTAAGGATGACCTTCAATATTGGGTGTCATGCGCGCATGAGATAATCACGAAATTTTGTAAGAGATGTGGAGTCCTGCGGCAAGGTGTAGTTTTGTTGATGATACAGATCTGGAACAGTTTGTCAATGAAGTAATCCTCAAGCATTTTGGGGCAAGAGGAGTGGATATTGTCTTTGATGAATCATCAGATGTGTATAATCATGTGTTGTGCGGAATACCGAGAAAGAACAAGCGAAGAAAATAAAAGCAAAAGACAAAACACTAGAATTTACGTGGTTC
>JAULKM010083191.1:0-11516 GCA_032355605.1 Rubia tinctorum
GATATAAAGAAAAATTGACGATTTTTTTCCTTTGCATATCAGCCCCCGCCACGAATTCTTTCTGGCTCCGCCCCTGATCTCAGATCCAATCAATTCAACTCTTCTCAGCTCTTCTCAACTCCAATAAATTCAGCTCAGCTCAACTCAGCTCAACTCAACTCAACTCCGATTCAAATGAACTGGACAGGGCCTTATTCTAGAACTAATCGGGTAAATTACATTTATCTCCCCTGGTTTTGGGCAAACTACTAATGACTCCTTCAACTTTCTGAAAAAATCGTCTATTAAGAAATACTCTCTCCGTTTCAACAGAATTGACCACTTTGCTTTTTCACGGTCTTCAATGATCATGTTTGATCGTCAATATCTCTAGCAACATATACCAATTCCGCATAAAATTGATATTTAAAAAATAGATGTTAGGATGAATCTAACAAGATCTCACATGACATTTTTATTATATATAGATTAATATATATTTACGGTCAAAATTTATAAAATTTGATTTAAAATAAATAAATTATCCAATTCTACTGGAACGGAGAGAGTTTACTAGAAATTAATCCTCCTTCAAATCTAGACGACAATGCCTCCTGTCAGATTGTCCAACCACTGGATCAATCATCATTACAAATGATCTCTTACTCGTAATAAATATAAATAAGTATAATTTAATCATAAAAAATATTGAAATGAGATTTTTTTATAATTAATCTCATTCTCATAATAATAAACTTTACTTTTAGGTAAAGTATTAAAAAATACCGTCTTTCCATGAGTTCATGAAAGACAAAGTATAATTAGAACAATACAAAGGTCAAAAGTTTAAGTTGCAATATTAAAAACTTATTATGCAATGTGCAATAGTTATAAGTTTATGATCCGATTAATGCAACCTGAAAATTTTATCTTAATTATTAATTTGTAGTTTGAACCTTAATTTTTTCATAACTTGTGGAAATACCGTCTTTCAAAAGAGGGATTCTTACTTTTACTTAAGAAATAAAGGTTGATATTATTTATTACTTATGTGTTAGCAGTTGCATTAGGTAAATATAAACATAGCACAAAGTCTTGTTTAATGCTGATTAACCATTAAATGAGGTTATTTTATAAAGAGCAAAGTGCTAAAATGACCCTGAAATTAGGTCGAAAGTGCCAATATGACCCTGCAATCTCATAAAATGCCAATATAACCCTTGACCACGTTGACCGTTTGGTCAACCTTTTTACTGCCTGAATAAAGTGAAGTTACCGTTTTGCCCTTACATTTAAAAAAAAGAAAAACCCAAGAAAATTTTGCACTTCTCTTTCTTCTTCCCTTCCCTTCTAATTTGATAACCCTGAAATTAGGCTAAAAGTGCAAATATGACCCTGCACGGTGGAAAGGAGCGGCGGAGGAGAGCAAATAGGAGGATGATGGGTCAGATTGGGGAAATAGGAGGACAAAAAATCGGAGGATGATGGGTCAATTTGGGGAAATATTCGGAGAGCAATAGATTGGGGAAGAAAGTGAACATGTTTTTTAATTAGTAAAATTATGAAAATACCCCTGACAATATCTGAAAACCATTTAGTCTTACCTGAAAACCACCTTTGGGGACCAAACAAATTATTTTGTATTTGTTGGTTACCGAATGTACGCGGTATTGACATTGGGGGATCAAAAGATAATATAGTCAAACCTATGTTGGGGACCAAAAAATAATTTAGTCAATTATTAAAATAATTTTTTCCATGATTGATCTAACCAGAATTTTTCTCTAAACATACTCCCTCCGTCCCAGCTTATATTGCAGAGAGAGAAAATTTGGTGTTATTTTTTAACAGTAAAAAAGTAACTTAGAACTGACCCAAAATCTGATGAATTTGATATAAAGTGTACATTGAACAATGACGCTGACCAGACTTAAAAGTCATTTAGGCTATAACTTTCCCACCAGAATCTAAAATTTTGGAGACAAAATTTCAAAATACAGAGACAAAACAAAGATCTGTCAGGAATGCAAAATTACAAAAAAGTGGAGCCAAACAATTTAAAGCTACAAAAAGTAAACCTACATGACTTCTATATAAACACAATCAGAAATTCCTTTTCCTTGTCATAAATAGCACAACTTCAGGCTCTCAGAATTAAAGTTCAGGCAAGTTCTAAAGTGAACTGGCCTTTATTTTAACTTGGGTCCCTCGTTTCTTTTCTTCATCGAGCCTTTGTTGGTAATTAAGGACTGTGATGGTTGGTCGCAACTTGACTGACGAGGAAACGCTACAAGTATCACAATTTCTTATTCAAAATCATCAAAATGACATTCTGCGTCACAGCAAGAGGCTGGAAGCAACACGGGGAGTGTCAATCCGCACCATCAGCCTCTTGTGGGCAAGGGTGAAGCAATAAATAGCAAATGGTGATATTGTGATGGTCGTCCTGGTGCGGGTAAAAAGCCTATAGATCTGGAAGTTTTGATGGTCTTGCATGTCAGTAGAAGGATACCTGCAGAGATACTGCAACTGGGCTGCACATAAGCAAAAGCTCAGTTCATAAGGTTGTAATGAACAAGGAGATAAAGAGCCACACAAATGGAGTTCATCCAGTTCTGACAACAGAAGCTAAGTTAACAAGGCTTGAATGGTGTCTTTCAAACCTAGAATGCAACAAGCAATTCAAAGACATGCACAATGTAATCCACATCGACGAGAAGTGGTTCTATCTTACGGAGGCAACATCAAGGTACTTACTAGCCCCTAATGAAGAAGAACCATATAGGACCAGCCAAAATGAGGATTATATTCCCAAGTTGATGTTCCTTTGTGTTGTGTGAAGACCTATCTTTGATTTTTAGGGTAATGTCATGTTTGATGGTAAAATAGGAGTATTTCCATATACAAAACGTATAACTGCCAAGCAATCTAGCATAAATAGGCCTAGGGGTATCATGGAACTCCATCCAATTAAAAAAATTAACAAAGAATGCATTAGAAATAAGTTGATATATGAGGTTATCCCTGCAATCAAAGTTAAGTGGCCAACTTGGGCAAGCAAAAACATATCAATACAGCAAGATAATGCCCCATCCCACATTTTAGCAAGTGATTCTGAATTCCTAGTTGTAGCTCATTCAGATGGATTCCACATTACCATGGTGTGCCAACCAAAAGCCCCTATTTAAACATCTTAGACATGGGGTTTTTGCTTCTATCCAAAGCTTACAACACCAAAACCCTCAAAGAAATTTAGAAGGTTTGTTAGAAACTGTAAATAATGCATTTTCTAGGGAAGACCCTAGAAAAATAGACCTTATTTTCCTTTCACTTCAGAATGTCATGCTGAAAATTAAGAAATGTAGAGGGGGAAACAATTTTAAATTACCATAAATCACATTTAGATGTCATCCTAATGTATGGTTGAATCTATGTTGTACAATATTAATTATCATCATTATAAGCAGCAACTAGGACTATAATCATTACAATCTTAGCTTATTTTTTCATTCATATCAATGCCCCACCAAGATGTTAATGGTTTAAGAACCAAAAATACATGGATGCATATCAATATGCCCCGCTAAGATATTTATGGTTTAAGAACCAAAAAGCATGGATGCATATAAGGTAAACTCATACATCACAACTTCATCATCGATTGTTTACTAATCAGGTTATGAACACATTACATGCATGGTTGTGATTGTTTTCACTATGCCACTGGCTGCATATTATTTATACACTAAAGGCTCTCAGATTTTCCACCAACGCTCCATTTACAACAAGCCAAAATTCTAAAAAAATAGAGACATGGCACAACAATCAGCACAATATGTAGTTCAGTAAATACTACCTACTGTTTCAACATAAAGAATAAGCACAATATACAGTTCAGTAAATACTACGCACAGTTTCAACATGAAGAATCAGCACAATATACAGTTCAATACATAAAATATAACCCACATTCCAACATTGAATAACCAGTACAATATTTAGCTAAATTAACCAAAAGTTTAAAACAGTCCAAAATTAAAATAGTCCATAGTTTGAAACATTCTATAATTAAAATAGTCCTGGTCTAATTAATCAAAAGAATTAGGCATCATCCCTTAATATTATGTTATCCATGCCCATAGGATTATGGCTCAACATCATCCAAATCAGAGGTATAGCCAGCAGTTTCAATATCCAAATCAGTTTGGACCTGCATTGATAAAAAAATAAAGTGTCAACTACTGAAGAGATAATGAATAGAATACATTTAACAACGTAAAAAAAACTCTAATTAAGGAATGATACAACCTGATTTGGCTGCCTCACTTGCCTCTGTTTTTTTCTCTTTAGGGCAAACCCAACCATCGGCTTTCATAACAGAGGCATCACATATGCCATATTGAAAATTCCTCTTAGACCTCTCCCTAAGAACCAGTCTCATAGAACTACGGTTCACCGAACTTCAAGCTGTGATACTTTGCAGGATCAATGTCCGGATGCATCTCAGGGCTTTTAGACCCATCACGACGTACAATTTTTGTCTATTCAAACTGAGATTCATAATCCAATGAGTCCACAGGCCATTGAGAAAAATGAATAGGACTGAAGTGAGTTTCAATTGGTATTTTAGAACAGGTATCACTCTAGCACAGGGAGTCAAAATCGGGCTGTGAATAGTGGTGAACGTCACTATCCTCCTCCACCACTTTGGAGCTAGATACTCCGACATGCATAGAAGACATGTCAGATGGGTAATATTAGTGACTGGCGATGGTTGGCTAGGGCCATTGGTTACTTGGCCAACCTCAACCCAGTCAAAACTTCCCATTATAAGGGTCACGGGTTGTGAATATGTAACATAAAACCAAACCAATGAATAAAAGGCCACGCACTAAACAATAGAAGACTAAGCAGTGGATAAACAAAGCAGGAAATATAAAAGGCACATTGAAACAGATAAGGACTGAGTCAAACCAAACACGGACTTTTACAGAGCAGTATTAAGCAATAAAATAACAGTGGACGGAGAAAAAACTTTAAAACAACATGGCTTACAACAGGGGAAAAACCAACAAGTTTTTAAAGAAGCAAATAGATCGAGCCATGGAATAGACATGCAGTGAATTTTAGACATGAATCACACAAATGAACAAGAACGGGTTGTGTTTGAAACAAAAAAAATACATTAGAGACATTAAATATCACTTATAAAGCTTTAAATATAACAGATCTACAAAAAATAAACAACAAACACATAGTTTGAATACTCTGAATTAAACAAGACTTTGACCTGCATAGGGGTTTCACACATTAATAGCATAACCTAACAGCGGTATTAAGCTCGAAACTTCACCATAAACGCATAAAACATGCTCAAATATTCACCAAAAACACATACCAAAGGCTACATAAACCCTTAAAGTTGACCAAGAACACAAAATCGCATCTAAAAACACAGATATGAAGATCTAAGCTTCGAAAACCCATTAATAACGTTAAAATGCAGCAAAGAACGCAAAAAAACATGCTCAAAACTTCATCAAAAATGGAAAGTGGGAAATTTGACATGGGATAGAGGGAGTACCTCCGTTTCGTTGGTGGCACCATAACTTTAGATGCTTAAATCTACATGAATGAAATTAAATTTAGAAAGGAAAAAGTAGAATTAGTGGATGAAATTAAAAGAATTTATTCATAAAAGGAAAGTGTGTCAAATTTATAAAAAAAATAACAAAAAAAGGAAAGTGTGTCTCATCCAATGAAACGAAGTGAGTAAGAAAAATATTTAATTTTAATTAATAATTATTTTAGTAATTAACAAAGTACTTATAGTTTGACTGTTTGAGAGTGAAGACTATTGGATATAGGAGAAAATAGATTTAAGTTTTATTAACGTACTTTCTTCTTCCATTATATAGAAATAGGACAAAATTTTGGGAAATATCGTCTTTCAATAAGTTTATAGGAAGATAATGTTTAATTAAAATAATATAAAGATAAAATGTTTTAGTTGCAATATTAAAAATTGTTGAAATATATATCCCACATAGATATCTTACAAGGGATAATGACTTATATATAAAGTCTTTGGTCCATCACCACTTAGTGTCATTGGTTTTACATATAAGCTCAAAATACCTTGAAATTTAATATGACATCAGAGCTCAGGTTGAGTTATTGGGTCAATGTGTAGATCCCCTTTAATTTGACCCGATATGGGCTTGGAGTGTTTCCACGTTGACACGTGAAGGGGCATGTTGAAAGATATATTTCACATCGGTTTCTTACAAGGACAATGACTTACATATAAGGTTTTAGGCCACCACCACTTAGTACCAACCAAAAGTTTTATCTTCATTTCTTCTAATTTTTACTTTAAACCTTGGTCTTTTCATAATTTATAAAAAAAACATTTTTCAAGAGACGGACTCTAAAAACTTACTTAGAGTATTAGAATACATTGTTTCAATTTTTACTAGATGTATGTTTGTAATATTGGTTCAAAACTAAAATAAAAAGGCAGACAAAACTGATATCGATTTATTTTCGTATGTTGTTTATAATTGACTTTTAACTTCATTTTTTGAAATTGAATTTAAAAGTGACTTTTAACTTCGGTTTGTCACCAACTACAGTCAAAGAATCTTCAATTTCAATTTCAATTTCAATTATTTTTCATGGACCAAAATTAAAAAGTAAGAGTTTTTGTAAATATCAGTTTGAAATATCAGATAACCAACTTTTGAAATGTCATAGTTTACTTCTCACCGTCACATGGGGTTAGGATGAGTAATCCTTAGGAAGAATGTTTCATCTTTTACTCTTAAGTTCAAAAGAGTGAAGTTAAAAGTTTTTCGTTTTACTACTTTATTTTCTTTTTCATTAAATGTTTGACGAAGAGTAGACGTTCTTCCACTAATGAACTTCGTAATATACAATTTACGCTGGAGAGAAATTTTTTAAATTTATTTTGACTTTCGTGTTGCACATGCGTGTCCTTCAATTTAATTTTTTTTTTACATTCGTGTTGCACATTCAATTGTAGCTCTTGGTCTATAAGGGATCGATCCCTTAAAATTTCACCTTCGACGTGTTCTTCAAGTGTAGTTCTTAGGCTATGAGGGATAAATTCCTTGAAATTTAACTTCAACTTTTCTTTCAAATGAAGTATTTAGCCTCTCATGTCACAGGATGCTCTGGTACTTCATATATCTCTCTCTCTCTGTATCACACTTTTACTAATGTAAAAGTTTCTATTAAATGCAACAATCAAAGGCGGTTTTCTTGATCTTTAGAGGAACCGCCTTCGTAAGAAGGTTCCGAATTCATAACTTCTATCCCAAGATCCCCTTTCATTTTAATGTGCTGCCTTTGTTGAGTTATTTGACACACTATATAAAGGTTCTAGGGGTTTTCTCCTTCTTTTTCCGAAAATCAAAGTGCCTCCTTAGTGTTTTTTATCTTCACCCTTCAAGCGACAAATCGAATGCCCTCCCCTCCGACCCACCATCACCATTCGCCTCCACTCCATCGCCACCCATTCTCTTCACTTTGTCGCCATCGCACACCTCCACTCCATAACCACCAAACTCCAACCTCCACTCAATCCCGTCACCAATGCGCGTCTCCACCTTGGCAGCTTTGTCGCTACTGTCATGAAGCCTATGCATCCTCGTCAATCTCCGTCGCCTCCATCATTCACAACACCTGAACTAGAGAATCTCTTTGGATCTGGGTCTATAAGTTTTAGTTTGAGGTTTGAGGTCTGTATGCTTTAGTTTGAGGTTGATGATGTGATGTCGATGATGCGTTGTTGATGGTGAGAACTTGTTGTTTGTTGTATTCTTTGATTCAAGGAGTCCGGAAACCTCTCATATTTCAGTAACTTTTTAAAAGAAACTCCGATATAAGTTCCGAATTCGGATTCTAATTAAAGACGTTTTTACAAAGATTAAAGCCAGAGTTAGAGAAAACACCTGAAATGTGTCTTCCGTTCCACTAGTGTTTCCCGATTTCAACAACTATTTTTTTTTCCAGTTTTCAACTGTTACATTTTAGCAAGGAGGAAAAATTTAGTAAATACCCCGCATTAAAGAGAATCAAAGTGACGATAAATAATGTAATCAAGAACCATACCTTAGATCAATATGAAATTATGCAAGGTTAAAAAGTAGTAAAAAGTTGATGAAAATGAGAAATAGAGAAGAAAGGGTTGAAGATGACATTACAAATGATAGAAGTAAAATGTACTTTTAGCTTCGTGACCTTTAGAATTCGATAGGTACTGTACTACTGCGTGATGCCGCTGAGCAAATAGAGCCCCTCCAGTTTCATTTACTCCTGCTTAATTAAGTTCTAATGTCAGCAATTGAAAAATAACACGATAGATGGAATAACAGAAACAAAACCTTGATTTATAGCCCATGCAACCCGATAACATACCATGTGATTTTCATAAGTAGGATGTTTAGTTTTTTTTGCAAAGGATGAATGATACTCTCTCCGTCCCATTTTCAAACTGCAAACTTTTCCTTTTTATTAGTTCCGGTTAAAGCTATGCATTTTTACTTTTTTTTACGTACTTGGAAAAAAATAACTCACAAAAACCTATATTAAGTGTTATAAAATTTGAATTTTACACCTGATTATTAAAATATTTGCATCATTTATTAAATAACACAAATTAATATAAGAATTTCATCACACACATATATATTTATATATTCATCCTTCAAACTCATTTTCCCGTGTAATCTAAAATAATACTATGAAAATAATTACAAAAATGACCTCTCCTAAATGCAATATTCTCTTCACTCCCTATATATTATTTTTCATATATGGTACCAATTTTTAAAGATTATTTATCTTCTACATATGGTACACAACATTTTAAATGTAATTAAATTTAACCTAATTAATTATTATTACTTTACGTCACATAGATTGTCATTTTATTTAATCACCTATGTTGCTAAAAAAATAAATAGATTTTCACGTTTTATTCTAAAATTTACAAATGTATATATAAAAGCAAAATTAAAAAACACGATCTTATTTCGATACATCCTTAAGAAGAGGGCTCATTTCTTTGACATAAAAAACGGAATCTTTTTGTTCAAATGTTGAGAATTCACGTATTATTGCCGTAAAATCTCCCAAACACGGGCTAAAAATCAATGAAAGGTTTGACCCACTTATGTGCCCGAACCGAAAACATTGCACTTACCATCATGGACTGTGTCAGGTTCTTTGTATGCCCGAAAAAAAACAGAAGCAAGAAAAACAATGCAAGTTCACCTAATCAACCGTGAAAAAGAAAAAACCAACACAACTTGTTTGGACTCAAACAGTACCCCTTGGTTGTGTGTTTGTCGTGTAGGAATGATTTTAAAATTTTAAGTATAGTCCCTCCGTTTCATGGCATTTTTTATAAATAATTTTCACAATCTTTCATTATACGTTTGATCTTAAATTTTTATTTAGGGTGTGAACTTCATACGTGAGCCACCAAACGTGAGACACAAGGGAAAATTTTAAATGCGAGCCACCAGACGTGGGCCACATGTGAAAATTTCAAATGTAAGCCATCAAACGTAAACCACAAGTGGGAACTTGTGATTCGAGCCATCAGACGTGAGCCACAAATGTGAGCCATCGGACTGCCGCCGCTCTACCACCTCTAGTCGTCGTCCACCGTCAGCTAGCCGGAATTTGATTGAAAAACAATCAAAACTGTTGTGCAGAATACCGAGAAAGAACAAGCGAAGAAAATAAAAGCAAAAGACAAAACATCAGAATTTACGTGGTTCACGAATTTGGCTACATCCACGGCTGACCAAGATCGGATTCCACTAGAGAGAAGCCAGATTACAGATTTCCTACTCTCTACCAATCCTATCTCTTAGAGTTACAGTAAAAGGACGAGGCACTATATATAGCCCTCTCCATCGTAAACCCTAATGGCTTTGGGCCCAAAAACATTTTGGCCCAAACTAAAACAGAAGGCAGAATACCAATAACAGTCCAAACAGAGGACATGCTATACCGTTGGTCACACATTTTGTGCATCCGCCAAGAGGGTCGGCCACACATTTTGTGCGTCCGCCAAGAGGCCCGAACACACAATTTGTGCGTCCGCCAAGAGGCCCGGACACACATTTTGTGCATCCGCCAAGAGGCTCGGACACAAGATCGGTTCATCCGCCAAGAGACCCGGACACAAAATGTGCGTCCGAGCATCTTGGCGGACACACAAATCGCGTGTCTGCCCACTCTTTTCATCCGATATGTTTCAAAAAAATCCGAACTTTTCTAATAAAAATTGAGAGGGAATTTTTTGTGTGATTTTGGTTTGGAAAGTGGGTTGAATATGAAGGAATGAAGATAATAAATGTTTGAGGTTAATTTGAAGATATGAAAAGTTTCATTTGGAGCTTCCATTTTACATCAAAAAACTAACATGGGCATAATTGTCCTTTTACAATTTATTTGGGACTTCATGGAGTAAAAAGAGGACTACAAATAGCAATCCTCAAATACGGTAAACAATTCAGCTTTATTTCATCACAAAGTAAAACGTGGAAAAATTAATCGGAGATTCATCTACACAAAGCCGAGGAGAGATTACCATTCTCAGAGACCAAGCTACTCATTGAAGTTCGACGATGATTACTGGGGAAACACTCACGATTATGTCACACGCTGACTACCGGAGAGACGATCATGATTTTCTTCACGGTGGTTTCAATGAATACTGGAGAAAATACAGGTCGCCGAGTCCAAACCGCCGCCTCCATCGCCTTACATACTCCAGTATTTTTTCAAAATTAACCCGAAAACATCCACGAGCAAGAGCTATATATCAATCTTCATCTTTGCGAATCCGCCACCCTATATATGGCTGTGAAAGACCACTGTGGTAGAGGTGATGGCGGAATGATCGGGGCGAGGAGTGCTTGCGGGCATGGCGGAGTCAAGAAGTGTATCACCGAAGAATCATTGGTTAATCTAGTTGTGTTATTTACTGCTTTAATTTAATTTGAATTACTTATAGTTTGAGTTAGACCTTGTAGTTAGTGCTAGTTTACGGGCAAGATTAAAGGAGTTGGGGTAAAGTCTGAGGCAAAATTATGGTCATGTTTGGTAATCAGTTGTTGGCGGTTGGTTATTAGCGGTTTCATGTAACTGATTTGACTAGTTGTTTATGTTAGCCAATTGTGTTAGCTGTTTGACCATTAGCTGTTTATAAAAGTGATTGGCAAATGTAACTCTTGGTTGTTAGCGGTTTTATGCAAAATGACATTTAAGGACATGACGACCATTTATTATTTATAAACTTATTTTACATATAATATATTTTTTATGCATATTTTTATGTGAGTCGGATGGTTCGTCGAGTAAAAAAATATTTAAAAATTATAATTTCATATCTTATTATTTATAATATAAATTATTATTGTATATTAGTATTAGTCCGTACCGAAAATGTATACTCCCTCCGTCCCACTAATAAATTCATATTTCTATTCTTTCTA
>JAULKM010083201.1:0-11516 GCA_032355605.1 Rubia tinctorum
ATTCCCATCCGATGCCATTTTCTAACTACAAGTATGATAAAACATCATAATTAATACATCAATATTGAAAGTCCACAGTCCACACTCCACATCAAGTTGTACATTTGTGAGAAGCTCTATGCATATCAAGTAAGACCATACTAGCAAAACTTTAGCGATGTAAGATATATAAATGAAAAGTTCTTGGTGTCACATCTTGGGTCTCTTTATATCAAGTTTTATAATTTGTTCGTAATATGGAATTCAGAGTATCATAAGCGTGAATGTCATATTGCTGCAGTAGGTTTCTGTTGCAAAGTTCTAATATTTACATTTGAATTAAAGGAGTGATACTTTATCCACTTCAATTTTCATAAAGTTGGTGAATAACAGGTTAAGTGGTCAAATGCAAACTCTTTAAACTCAGTTCACCTCAGGCCATTTAAGGTTTTCCACAATAATTCCATCCAACACAAATTGAGTAATTATATACACAAATTGAGTAAAGAATTAAAGATATCTTCAAACAAATTAATAAATAATTTCATCCAATATAATTTATAGAATTGAGTTTCTTGACCATATAATTAATATATACAAATTAATAAACAAACAATGCTATCAGCTTTCAATATTATAAATTGAGTAATTTAATTTTAAAAAATTACCTTTTTCCGAGCTGCTGGCAGTGCACGGTGGAGGGCTGGCGGCGGCGCGACCGGCGGTGAGTAGCTGGCGGAGCGGGGCGCGATCGGCGGAGAACTGTTGGTGGCGGAGCGGAGTGGCGCGGCGCACGGTGGAGGGCTGGCGGAGCTGGAAGACCGAAGAGGCAAGACCGCGAGAAAGATTTTAGAAAAGAAGAAGAGAGAAAGATTTTAGGAAAGAAAAATAGAAGACTGCGGATTCTGGAAGTAAAAAGTAGGGTTTAATTTTTTTTAAGAAAAACAAAATTAAAAAAATAAACCCAGAAATTACCGAGGCGGCGCCATGGCGCAAGGCGCCTCCACACCGAAATCCTTCTGTGGCGGAGCCATGGCGGCCGCCTCGGCTAGTCTTCCGCCTCATGAGGTCTTGAGGTGCCGGGGGCACCGCCTCGCCCCGCCTCACCGCCATGGCAGCGTCTCAGCGCCTTTTCCAAACTATGGGTTACCCATATGGGTTGTTAAAGCATATAAGGATAGGTGTATCTTAGAATCTCACAAAATAACTACCAAGTCATAGATACAAATGTAGATCACCAAGCTAAATCACTACTCTCTAAACATTGAACCCAAATATTTCATTAGATTCAATGTCCTTGGCCAAAAACAAGGAAAAATAAATTAGAGAGAAGGGTTAGCCCTTTTCTCTCTCTACCTACTCTTAGGAGAATGAAACTAATGAAAACCTAAATTTAAACTCTAGTATATAAACTCATATGAATCACTATATGGGTTGAAACCCACAGATTTTACCCGTATAAGTTGGTATATAAACCTGTATTGGTTTATATGGGTTGAAACCCACAAATTTATCTATTTTTTTTATCCATGTGTTAAATATATTTTTTCCCTCGGGTTAGCGGGTTTCAACCCAATCCATCTGTGAGTCGACCCATTTTTTACTCATCATAAAATAGGTCGAAATGGATCATACCCATATTTTTTAACAATACATATTACTCTATCCGCATTCGACCTGGTATCCATTTAACCTCCCTACGTGACACTAATACTCCCTCCGTTCAAAAGAGTTTGGCACACTTTTTTTGTCTTTTTTCTCAAAGCATATTTGACCATCAATAACTTTTGCTACGTATTTTAATATCATGTAAAATTTTAATATTTGGAAAGTACATGCTACGAAGAATCCAACGATACCTCACATGATAATATTACTACTTATATATTACATGAAATTTATGGTCAAACATGGCTTAAGAAAGTTGACTAAAAAGTGTGTCAAACATAGCTGAACGGAGGGAGTAGAAAAATAGAGGCTAAGAATACTAAATAATATAATTTATTAGGTGTGACAAGTTGACATCATTGAGAAACTTGCTTTAAAAAGGAGACCAGCTAGAAAATCTTAAGACTTGTAAATGGTGGCGTCAATTGGTATTTATTCTTGCAAAATAAAGTGGCCTCATGGGTCAATTGCTATTGGGTAATAGTTTAATTGTAGTATTTTCTATTTCCCTAATCTATTTGTACTTTTACTTTTTTGACACTATTATTTATCAAAATTTAACTGCATATTTAAATAGAATATGAACAATAATATTTTTATTTATGATATTGTTCAATTCATCGTAATGAATAATTTTTAAATATTTAATATTTATTTTCTATTATAATAGATAGGTAAAAATATTAATGATCAAATATATTTTTTAAATAATGTGGTAATAATAACAGTGTAAATTAGTCGGGCGAAGGGAGTATAATTCTTGGAATATATTGTGGCCCTTTAAAATTAATTATTCTGACATATGAATCATTATTATCACCTAGCTATGTAGACACAGAACTCCTCTTGAGTCTTGACGTATCAAATCAAAAGATTTATATTTATGTACGGAATATGTTTGACCACACCTCAAATCAAAGACCATGGTCAAATGATTCAAATGTTTGAACACAATCTAATCAATTCGATTTTTTTACCAATATTCAATTTTACCCATGAATATACTCTCTTCGGTTCACTCACATTGACCTAATTACTTTTAACTTATGAATTTAGAAAAGTAGAATTAATGGTGCTGAATACATTGAAAGGATAAAAAGTAAATTGAATGGATGAAAATAGGGATAACAATGAAGCGGGGCGGGTACGAATTATGGTATCTCTATACTTATGTACACCTAAAAAATTTATATCAGTACCCGTCATATTACACATGGCAGGTACTATATTAAAATCCACCCCGCCTCATCGAGTATTATCTAAAATTCACCCCGCCCCATCACCTACTTGGGTCTCCATAACCACTTCAAATCCATTTTACTCACCTCATTTATATCTCCTAAAAACACCAAAATTTACTTTAAAATTAATAATTTAAATATTAAAAGTTTAATAATATATAAATGAAAATATTATAAGTAAATGTACATGATGGATAAATAATAGTTCATTATATAATAAATTAATGTGTACATAGCAGGTATAGTGGGGCTGGGCGGAGGTGGGGCGGGTATGAACCAATATTCATGCCCAACCCACTACCCATGGCGGGTATCAATTTTCATACACATACCTGCCTCACCCCCACGAAAACTACATCCATACTTGCCCCATTGGGGCGGACGCGGGGCGGAACTCCACCGAAATCTGCCCCACTGTCATCCCTAGATGAAAACAATATAGAATTTGTCAAAAATAGAAGGACTTAATGTTAAAAAACTATCCAAAAATGTAAGTGAGACATTGTTAAAAAAAACCCGAGAGATTTCGTGGATATAATAAATGAAGGAAATTGAGGTTTGTTTGATTCACAGTGTACTCTTTAAATATTAAACTCTCATAATTATACCAAATGAATTTATTTGTTTGTTTATTTTGAAAAATTATACAAGCAACTATATAACACATAAACTTCCTACTTTAGTATTAAATTAGGAGACACCACCATCAGTGTCGGTTGTAGGATTTTAAGACCATAAGTAAACTACGAAAAAAGGGACCTCACATATAATATTTTACGCACATAATATTTGTAAATAGGGGGGTCTCATATGGATAGGAAAAGAGGATGAATGATGCAGGTAATTGGAACAATAATATTTGATGTTTTTTCCTACATATATATTAAGGAATTTTTAAAAAATGAGGCCCCTTTACAATAAATAAATTGAGGGTTCACTTGCCTCATGCTCAAGTCGGCCCTGACCATCACTGAATTTACTGAATCTCAATGGAGCATGAAATTTCATCTGTTTGAATATATGGAGACTCTCTCCTGAAAACATTCAAACGTTGCCCAACCAGCAGACCCCCACCACCAAAACTAGAACCACCATGATCTCACCTTCATCAACCACCTGCAGGTTGGGAAACCACAACGGAGACAACTAACACGGTCCTATAAAGCTGAATTAACCCTATTAAAAATTATTCCAATATTCACAATCTTAACAGGAGTATGATTTGAACCTTAACATTTTTATTATAGAGAGCGTGGATTAGAACTAAAAGAAACCTAGTTCACATTATACAAAATGAACTAGATATGGTAAATGTTGTCGTAGAGTTGTCCATATTTTTGAAATCTCATAAATCCTTGAACCCAAAATTTAAGAGAAGGACATGCGAATTGTTGATTGGTGGCATGGTCAAAGGAATATATAGATTTCAGTTCATATAAAAATCTCGAGGATGAGCCATTTTGTATAACACAAGTTACACTACACAAGTTACACAAACGTGTATGCACTATGAATATGATTGATTGCTAAAAAAGACTAGTGTGAGACGGTATCATTTATGATGTGATGGAGGATCTATATATTTCTCCGTCTCTCTTTAATTTGTATGGAATTTTTTCATGGTATCTAATAAATATATTTGACTGTAAATATATGTGATCACGGATAATAACGGTGCAAATGAAATTGATATTTAAAAACTATATGTTATGACAAATATAACAATATTTCATACGATAATATCGTTGTTTATATATCTATTCAAATATAAGGTCAAAGTTTGACAATTATAACTGAAAAAATAATATTCTTGCAAGTTTGGGAGGGACATAAGGAGTGTAATTGTTTAAAGATTGGAGATGGTGTAGGATATTTTATGTAATTATACTTGTAAGAGAAATTACATTCAAGTTGTTCGTCTCATTATAAGTTATGCTAAGACGATCTTTCATCATAAATTATGCTGAGACGATCTTTTAGGAGACTTACCACCGTCACAAAAACTAGATCTCGCTGAAAATTACTTACCACCAACCTCACCCGATCACTGCCAGCTCGTTAGAAGTTCTCCCCTCCCCGTCATCCCAGAAACCACCCAGAAACCACCATCACCACCCCCAACCAGTCACCCCACCTCACTGGGAATCCTCCCCTTTACGCCACCTCCTAAACTTACAGGCCACCAAAAGTTTAAATTAAACTTAAATTGAATGTGTGTATTATTTAAATTCAAAAGTTTTGTCTCATTAAGCCTCCAATCCGATTCTATCAATTCAATCCCGCCAACCCAATCCGATTGCTTCCCAGCCATTAAGGGTTGGGAGTAGAAGAAATCAGCAAATCAATCCTAATATGCACATCACCAACTGGAATAACATGAGATTCTCCATTCACATTTTGATGATAATCTTCAAGGCTTTTTAAGCGTATCATATCAAGTAGTGATCCATCTTTAATAATTATTGCACATTTGGAGATATATGTCTATTTATCATAGGCTTTTTTTTGGAGAAGCAGAAATTTTTATGCGGACCATATTATTATAACATCAACAATAATCCAGGTGGATGAGAATCAAAATGACTACATTTGGGAGATTGTCCTTTCAAGTTTTGGAATATTAGAGCATTACATTCCAATATACAAGAAATTTTAAGGCGTCACAATTGCAATTTTGTGCTTTTATTCTCTTATTATCATTCAAAAAAAGTTGAAAGTTCAAAATATACTTGTTCTATTTTCGTTTTATTCGAATTAACGGTTTAGTGTAATGTTTGTAGAATTTTAAAATTTACGCTGATAATTTTTTAAATCAAGTGTTAAAATGATCATAACTTTACAATTAAAGTGTCAACGTTATCTTGCAAAATGTAAAAGTGTCAAAATAACTACTCCCTCCGTCCCAGCATAAGTTGCACAATTACTATTTGACAGTCAACATTGTCAAACTTTGACCACATATTTAAATAGATATATAAACAAGAATATTATCGTAGGTGAAATTTTTAGATTCGTCGCAATAGGTAATTTCTAAATATTGACCTTTTGTTTGCAGTCATTGTACTTAGTCAAACATATTAATCGTGAAAAAATATATGTGTGCATCTTATGTTGGGATAGAGGGAGTATAACTTTATGATAAAATACTCAGTTATAACTTCTTATAACTGCTCCAGGGCTGACTCATCAATTTGGGTGTTGACTGGATATGAAATGACGAAAATACCCTTGGCCCCATAAGTAGAATTCTCATTATACACCTTTTCATAAAATTTGAAAGTTAATTTTATTTAAAAATATATAGTAATTTTTTTATTTTTCAGTTTAAAATTTTACGATCAAATTATAAAATAATTTTATTTGATTTTTGAATCGTAGAAGTGTAAAATTGTAGAATCTGGTAGTGTAAAAGTATGAACAATCTCCAACTATTTTATAAAGTGTGTTGGCATCAATATCTTGTCTTATTAACCGCTAAATATTCACAAATGTTTTATTCGATTCATTTCAATTGTAAAAAAGCAATTCATTTGTTAAATTTGACTTTATCACGGTTTAACGCTACAGGGTAAAAGGTAGGATAAAAAGATGAATGTGACCAAGAATCAGCACAAAAAGTATGAGGAAGACATCAATAAAAAGTAATATTCATCTTCTTTGTATGATTAGTATATGTGGACCAAATATTTGCACAGTGCTTTCTTCCATCTCTTTTAAATCATCTTCCTTTTAAATATACCATTCAATATAGAGTATTCTACTGGTATCTCTAAATTTCACTCTTTTAAATTTAACTGCATTTTCAACCAGTTCAATGCAATTTGAATCATTTTGACAAATTTTAATTTAATGAAATATAATATAATTTTGAATTTTAATTTAGGATTAAAATTTTTTAACCCTACTTTTAGGTTGAAAGTGTTTATATAACCATGTAAAACAAGAAAGTGTCAAACTAACCATAATTTCATGATGAATTGTGCCAATATAACCTTCTGGCCACATTCTGGCATTGACTCACCTATTTGCCAGTTGACTAGATCAGAAAAGAAAATTTTACCCTCGGCGATTTCAGCCTTTTTCCCCCACTTTCAATAAAAAATATATACATTACATATTATTTGTTGAATTAAAATTAAAAATATAAAGAGAGTATGTAAGTAATTTAGAAAATTGGGTAAATATATATATATATATAGTTAGAGTTATATGGGTCTACGGGTCGAGTCTGGGTCTTAATATTTTAGATCCGAACCCGGACCCGTATTTTAAAATCTAGACCTGGACCCGATGGGTCTAAATTATTTTGACCCATACCCGACCCAATGGGTCTAGACCCTGTGGGTCTGGGTCGGGTCCTAGACCCATGATCATCGCTAAACGCATCCCACAGTCATATTGGCACATACTTCATAAAGTTAGGGTTATTTTGGCACTGTCTGGTTTTACAGGGTTATATTAATACTTTCAACCTAAAATCAAAGTTATATTGACACTTTCAACTTAAAGTCGAGGTTATTTTGGCATTTTTATCTTTAATTTATTTAATATTAGTTCAATTCAATTTAGTTCGTTTAATATAGAAATAACATGACCTAATTATATTATATATATATATATATGCTCAAAAGATATGATACTTCGATAAACTCAATCAAAATATGACGCGATAATATTAGTAAAAAATAATTTTGTCAAAACTAAAGTCTTATAATAAAAGTTAAATGGTGAAGTTTTAAAAATATGGGCGGATCTCTATTCTTATTTGTAATCCAGTTTAGTTTTATTTAATTTTGAGTTAATGCTATTTAATTCGATTATTTTCTACTTAGTAAAAAGTTATTCGAAAAAGCATGACCTAACTAAACATTTGAAATATGAATGGTAATATATAGGATGACAGTGGTGCGGGTTTTGGTAAAGATCAGCCATGCATCTGTCCCAATGTGACGGGTATTGAGATAGTTTTGATGCTAATGAGACGAATATAAGGATGAAAATAATACTTGGCACAAGCAGCGGATAAGATATGAATATTTCACATCTGACCCATCCCTTCCTCGCCCCAGTAGACAATTGTTAAGTATAATAAATTATTATTTATCCATAATGAAAATATCTAAACTATGATCTAGTCATGTACATAAGTACTTACTACTTTTCTTTGGACGTTTTTTACATTAAAATTAGTATTAAGAAACCTAAATTTTAGGTGTGCATGAAGATATTGGTAGGGTGAATAGAGCAAATTTGAAGTGGGTTAGGATATCTAAGTAAGTGATACGATGGGGATGTATTTTATATAAGATTCGATGAGGTGGAGTAAATATTATTATTATACCTCAAAAATAATGAAACGGGAACAAATTAAAAAAAATTAAATAAAAATGATTAAATATATATATATACCATAATCTGCTCTTATCTCATCCCATTGGCATCCCTCTATATCAAATCTATGCCCCTCGTTTCAAAAAATAAAAATAAAAATTCTATGCCCCTATATGTTTGAGTGATTTGGATACTTAAACAAATCTCACTACGCATCTTTGCTGGTAGTCTATAATTATTTGAAGGACCATTTACTTTACATGTGGAAGTAAAAGGAGGAAAGCTTTTGCAAGACAGCTTCTCTAATATATTCTCTTCCTATGAAGAAAAGAGAAATGAAGGGGGATTTGTTTTTGTTTTTTAAATCAATCCTTCAACAATGTTGTTGTGAAAAAACATTCAGCGACGATTACAACGAGTGAAATTAACTTATGATCTAATTAGTCTCTATCAATAACTAATCTGTTGCAAGTAAATCTAACATGTATACCAAACTAACTATTTGTACTATTATAGAGTTGCGATCCAATAAATCTGTAATATCGCCATTAGGGATGTTAACTCGCTTCCAGCGAAAATTATGACCACTTGGATGAGAGGGGGTATCATGCATCAATACTACTATGTCAGGAAGGGATTTTTAACAACCGTAATACCACCTGATTCAAAACGCGATTTATATTGTTCAAACCAGAAACACGTTGAAAAACACAGATCGAGCAATCACACAATGAAGGCAGATTTGCTAGAAATAAAGAAGTGAGCAACAATTACACAATCAAATACTCTCTTTTAATGTTGGGAGTGAGGTTCTTAGTCATCTATTTTCATCTCATCTTAATTAAATAAACTAAAAAAATAAATTATATAAAAATTACAATTAACTAAATTTAATTGAAAACTACGTAGCATATTCTTATTCTTCTCCAATCATTTCCACAACGTGGCTACATTTGTAATGGTCACCAAATAGATAAAAGGAAAGAAAAAGAATATTGTCCATTTATTACAATGCAATAAAAGTTGCTATATATACATTGAGAATCTATCAAATTATACACTGGACAAGCATATATACTCTTATAAACATTACCATCAATGTGATGTATACAAGGAATGCTAGATTAGATTCCATCACAGATAAATCACACGGAATGTTACATTATTAATTAAGTTTAGACTAAATTGTCAAAAATAAGTCATAATTGTGTTCGAAATTATTTTTAAAACTTTTTTTGAAATAAATTGTATTAAAAACTAGAATAAAATCAATTTTTTTGAAAAACTACCCTAATATAATTTAATTTGAGAAAAACTATTTTTGGATCTTCACATCAAATTTGTCATAAAGCTATGTTTAGAATTTAATTTTGCTAGAACATTTAAAATTTGTTTTCTTCTTTTTTTTTACATGGATTCCGCGTAATGCGATCCCACACGATTGTATGTGTTGGTATGTCTTGAATACGCATTAGCCGCTTCGACAGGTTGAATACGTACAATGCCTCGTCCTTTTATTGTAACTCTAAGAGATATGATTGGTAGAGAGTAGGAAATCTATAATTTTGGCCTCTAGTGGAATCTGATCTTGGTCGGCCGTGGATGTAGCCAATTGGTGAACCACGTAAATTCTCGGTGTTTTGTCTTTCGATTTATTTTCTTTGCTTGTTCTTTCTAGGGTATTCTGCACAACAAATTGGTATCACAGCTCCTGGTTAGATCCGTGGTGGGTCTTTCAAATTTTGGGTTTATCAGATTTAGGTTGGTCAGATCTGGGGTGGTCGGATCTCAAATTTGACCGGGGAGAAAGATGGTTGCCCTGAACGTGAAGGTAGACAAGTTTACTAGGAGGAACAACTTCAATTTATGGCAGATCAAGATGCGAGATTTGTTGAAGCAACAAGGGTTGTGGGCGCCGCTGACGCAGGATTTCTCGATCGTTAGCAGTTCAAACATGTGGGCCAGGAAGAAAAGACACATTCAAAGATTATGATGTGTCTCGCGGATGAAGTCATCACTGAGGTCTCGGATCAAGACACCGTTGTGAAGTTGTGGTTGAAAATCTTGTACATGACGAAGTCTCTGATAAACAAATTGCTTCTGAAACAACGTCTATTCGGTCTCCGAATGCAGGAAGGTATGCAACTCAGAGATCATCTGGAGCAATTGAATACTTTTTCATTAGAATTGCGAAATATAGATGTGAAAATTGATGATAAGGATGCCGCTTTGATATTGTCAGTATCTCTACCGCTTTCATATGAGAACTTTTTTCAGTCATTTATTGTCGGGAAAGATTATGTGTCTTTGGAGGAAGTTAGATCCTCTCTTCATAGAAGAGAATTGCGTCATAGTACTAGTAGTTCAGAAACAGAAAATCAAGCATCTAGTTTGTTTACTAGTTGCTATAAGGGAAAGGGAAATGGCGGAAAGAAAAGGGGTAAGAAGCCGAAGGTTCCCAAGCCCGGTGATATCTGTAGGTACTGTAAGGAGAAGGGGCACTGGAAAAATGAGTTTCCAAAGAAGTTGATAACGAGGCAATCAGGAAAAAACTCAGGTTCTGCCGCTCTAGCGGAAAAAGATGCTGATTCAGAAGAGGATATTGTTCTGGTTGTGGCTGGACATACTCATCACTCCGATGTGTGGTTCCTAGATGCTAGGGCATCCTACCACATTTGTCCAAGAAGAGAGTGGTTTTCGACTTATAATCAGACAGAGGGTAGTATTACTACGGCTAACAGTATTGTCAGTGAGGTAGTTAGGACAGGCTCGATCAAGATTAGGATACATGATGGTAGTTTTTGTACTTTGAACGAGGTAAGACACGTTTCATCGATGACGAAGAATTTGATTTCTCTTAGTCTACTGGATAGAAAGCGTTTTCTCTATTCAGGAAAAGATAGAATTCTAAGTGTCTGCAAGAGTTCTAAGCTGGTTCTGAAAGGTCTTCTGCATGGTACTTTGTATCTTCTACAAGGTTTCACAGTTATAGATTCAGCTAATTTTGCATCGTCGGAGCTTCACCGGGAGGATATGACTAAGATATGGCATATGAGGCTTGGTCACATGGGTGAAAGAGGGATGCAGATTCTGTCGAGGGATGATCTTCTCGGTGGCCACATGGTCAAGGGTTTAGAGTTCTGTGAGCACTGTGTCTTTGGAAAACTACACCGCATCAAGTTTCCAAAGGCTATTCATAGAACGAAATGCATGCTAAATTATGTCCACTCTGATTGTTGGGGGTCGTATCGAGTTGAGTCGTTGGGAGGCCACATGTACTTTGTGTCTTTGATTGAT
>JAULKM010083222.1:0-11516 GCA_032355605.1 Rubia tinctorum
CCGACTTGCCAATCTATCTACTTAGTTGTATTTAGTGAGCAAATTGGGCTTAAAAATAGTATCTTTGAGAGGTACGGTGACGACCTCCCAAAATACATTCATTGAAGGTGTTTCTTGGCCTACAGATTGTTTTGGGTGGGCCATTCCCTTGCCTTACCGAATATACTTTGATTTAGGAGAATAGTACCTCCTAAGATTCGATACATTGAATCTTCGGGGAACAGGCTCTCCTTGGGGTGTTTCCAGCACGTAGCTGCCTCCCGGGTATGCTTTGAGGACTCGGCATGGTCCTTCCCAGTTGGCCGCCAACTTACCCTCTGGTTCTCTCCGATTTTTTCCATTCCTCCTCTTTATGAGATCTCTTAGGGAAAATTGGATTTTCCGAACCCTCCGGTCATGATATCGCTTGACCTTTTCCTATAAATTGGCCTCGTTGAGGGTGGCTCATTCTCCTTTTTTCCTCGAGAAGATCTAGGTCCAATCGGCATTGCTCTTCATTGACCTCCTAGTTTTCATTTCATATGGGAAACCTTCGGAAGGTCGGAAGCCTTATCTCGACGGGAATTATTGCTACTAAATCGTAGACTAGGCTATACGTGGTTTCACCTGTGGAAAAGGACACTGTCACTCGATACAACCAAAGTACACTGGGAAATTCGTTGACCCAACTTCTCCCAGCCCCTTCAAGTCTCTCTTGCCCGTTAGCTTGGGGGTAATACACACTGGTGTCCTTCTGACAGATCTTGTATTCCTTACATCAGTTTTTGAACGGGTCACTAACGAACTGAGTTCTATTGTCAGTTATGATGGTTCGAGGGATCCCAGTGATTAATCCTTCACATTCTGCTTCATTATTGGTGGCCTTGAAGTCAAAATGTAAGGCGTAGGGGTAATCTTTCTTGTTGGGGCTTGTAAGCAGAACCCCTGCCCCGCTTCCTCCCGAGTGAGAGGACCCATCAATGTATAGCTTCCACATTTTTTGTTCCCCACACCATCCTCTATCGGAACCAGCTCGGTAGTACAATGAAATTGGCCAAGGCTTGGCCTTTAATGGATGTTCTTGGGTGGAACTGGATATCATGTTTGCCGAGTTCAATTGCCCATTTCATCCTTCACCCCGATGCTTTCGGTTTGAGGAGCACCTGTTTAATTGTAAAATACAGTCGGAGGCATCTTGTGGTGTAAACCAGAGCTAGGATTAGTTTTTTGAGGGTGGTGTACTGCATTTCAGGGCCACATAATGCCCTAGTGACAAAGTAAATGGGGTGCTGGATTTTTTCCTTTTCTTTTACAAGTACTGCGTTATTGCCAAGTGCGAGGTCGAAATGTACAAGTACAAATATTTTTCCTTTTGTTGCTTCATGAGGGTGGGCAGGCTTCGCAAATGTTCCTTTAAATCTCTAAAATCTTGGTCACATTCTTGCATCCATTCAAATTTTTTGGCCTTTCTAAATACCTCGAAGAATGGCTATTGTATTTCCGCACCTTTAGAGAGAAAACGACTGAGTGGCGCCAGTGATCTTGTAAGCTTCTGGACCTCTTTGATAGTTCGAGGGGGCTTCATACTCATCAAATCCTCCACTTTCTCTGAATTTACGTCGATCACCCGTTCTGAGACCATGAACCTTAAGAGTTTTCCTGCCCCCACTCCAATCACACATTTAGCTAGGTTCAGTTTTAGGTTTACGCTTCGGAGCCGTCAAAAGGTCTCTTCGAGATCTAGAAAGAATTGATCGTAGTCCTTGCTTTTGACTACCATATCATCTACATATATTTCTATGTTTCTGCCTATCCGCTTCTCGAAGAGCTTGTCGGCCAACCTTTGGTAGGTTACCCATGCGTTCTTTAATCCGAACAACATCTTCTTATAACAAAACTCATCCACGTCCATGATTTACCTTCTTCCCCTTCCATTCTATCACCCTATGATAACTTCTTGCCTTCAGTTTTCACTCATACATTTGAACACCCTTGTTCCTCTATTTTCTGAATCTTACTCTTTATAGGTGGGTTAAACCCTAGAGTATGTCTATCTTATTTTTTTGCCCAGATCTTTCACTTCATCTTCCACTGTGGGTGTTAGCTCACTGATCTTGTCAATCGTGTTGTTAAGCACTCCCTTCAGACCTTCATTCCTTCCAAAATCTCCATTCCGTACTAACTTCTCATTCCCTCTTTTCTTATCTACTTCTATCCTCACTCTTGCCTGTGTTTTCTTCCCCATTTTTTGGCCACTCGATCTTCCCATGGTTGCGTTGGTCGCCTGATCAAAGTTTTCCAGACAACGGGAAAGCACACATTTAAGTGTGTGTAAATCGCCCCTAGTAAGAGAGATAAAACTTTTTACTCAGTTACATTTGATCTCCATTCAATTTTTTTAATTCAAGGGTAAAATGGTCATTTCTTTAATTTTTGACCAAAATTCCCTTTGACAATCGAATTCAACGGCGTCCAGGGTTAGATTGGTACATACATCAAAAGGTTAGGGTTATTTTGACACTTTCTAATTTTGCAGTGTTAGATTGATACTTTCAACCTAAAGTCAGGGTTAAATATGTACTTTACTCTATATGTAATGCAGTATCAGTGTGTAAATGAGTCTAGCTCACATCTCGTTGTATTAGTTCACTCAATCGTAGGCTATTGGCCAATCTGATAATCAATACGTAGGGTGGTTGAATCCCCTAACATCCCCGTCATTGACATTAAAATTTAAAAAATCACACTGATATAAATTTCAAATTTTAGAATAAATGGTTCATTAATTATCATTAATTCATTTTGAGTACACATTGTAAGACAAGTTGGCATTTAAAATTGATAGTTCACGAAACCAGATTAGCAGAAAGGTGAAGAAAAAAGAACCTTTCATGAATTAATACTCAATCCTACTGGCTTGATAAAACTATAAGTAGCAGTCAAACAACTTGAAAAATAAAGGAACTTAAAGTCGGTTAGGACGATTAGGGAACCCAATTTTGATCGGATATTAATTACATTTTTAATAAAAAATAGGATATTCTAATAAATAATTCTATAAAAATAAAAATGTCTACGTTCAGTCAAGTACGGTTTACAATTTAAATAATGTGATAGGTAATAGGTGGGAAAGCGGACACAAGAAGCAAGAATTTTGTTGTCCTTCATTGTCACTTTATATAACTATTTGTTCATTTGGAAAATAAAAGTCTCTTATTAAACCGGTTAACTGTTAAATAAAAGTATCTCTAATGTAAGCGTCAATTAGATGAGCCTATATAGCCACATCATACTAAGTGACTCACAACCTTATATCATCTCCAATGCATGAGTCAAATAAGGACGTCATTCTGACGAGGACAAAAATTAAAGTGACCCCCTCATATTGATATTATGTTTTTAGAGGGTGAAAGTGAGGCCGTCATTTCATCTTTTTAGAAAACTTACCAAAAAATATCAATTTTATACATTTATTCACATTTAATTATTTCAAATTCATATAACTTTGATTTTGTTACGTAAATATTTATATTATAAATTTATTCAAATATACATTATGTTATTTTACATATTGATTCACTCGTATCATATTACATTTTATATTATTTAAAGAAATGAATATATATTACATTTTATATTATTTAAATAAATGAATATATGAAATTTTGAAAAATCATACAATTCTAAAAATATAAATAATTGAAAAAAAATCATAAAAATTGTGATCACGTGTATTATTTTAAAAATAATTATTTATGTAATCACACAATTTTAAATAAAATAAAAATAGAATTCACATACTCTATTATTCAAATTTGAGTTTAATATAAAGTTGATGAAAAATAATATAATGTTTAATAATAATAAACTATTGTGACACATCGGATTAAAAGTTGGTTTACGATGCCTGCATAAAAACTTTATTAATCCCTATCATTAATACAATATAATCTCACATAATCTGCCAAGTGCCTCCTATTTTTGCGGACGATCCTCTTTGTGTTGGAGATGCTCTAAATTTGAACATTTAAGTTCAGAATTACTTAACCAAAGGGGACTTCTGAATAAACCCTTCCGTCGTCCTCCTTCCCCCCTTCTGAGAAAACCCTACTTTTCTTTTCAATCTTTTTTTACCCATGTTCCCCATCATGGGGAGATGGGGAAAATATTTTTTTCAATTATTGTTCTTTGACTTTTTTATGTTATTGAATAAGTATAGATGTGTCTCCATACATTACAATTATTTTTCGATCTGATAGACTGGATCGTTGTATTCGTGATTATCACTCGATTTACTTGTTCGCGTCGATGTTTTGTTCTTGATATGGTTTTACATATCATGTTTTTGTATTAGGGTTTTCCATTAATTTGGATACTGTCATATTTGTGTTTTTCAAAGTATGTACAACATAGATCGTGATTTGGATCAAGTGGTGTTGCACTTCTTGATAATCCCTGTTTAGCGAAGTGGTTGATGCGCGATACACTACTCTCTACCAAGTGGTTATGGTTTTTGCAGGAATCGAGTTAATATCCCGACGGTGATATTATAGTTTTTATTGGATTTCTAATCGGTGCCAGTACAGACGATCAGTCTTGTTGACAAGTAATTTAGACATCCTTGTAATAGATTAATTATTTCTAGAGGTTTGTTGATTAGATGTCAATTTCGCTTATTGTAATCGCTGCTGGGCGTTTTTCTCATCACCCATGAATGATTTTATTTTCAAAAACTATTAGATAAAGTCTCTATTAAATCTTTTCCCTATTTTTTAGGTTAAAATATAAATATTTTAAACTTGGGATAGTTATTACAGATTCATCAAATTATGAGGAAATTTTTGCAATAAAATATACTCCTTTTTTTCTACGAACCTAATTCTCCCATTCCCACAACCGTCGCATCCACTCTTCTACGCCATAACCACCAGGATATCAACATCGGCCACGTCCTCCTCCGCGTTGAGACTCCGATTTGTGTTTCTACTCAAGTTCTGAGACGCTTGTATAAATACTCTGTCACCATTTTTTGTACAAATCAACGATCATGTCTTGATGGTGTGAATTAGGTATTGGGGTAGCACCAATGCCATTGCATCGACGGTGAACATGTCGTTGATGATAGGGTAGCTGGTGCATTGTCGACTTCTTCGTCATGGGACACAAAACATGTTAGCTAAGAGCAACTTCAATGACATTGTATAATTGCATTCCATGGGCAAAAAACCAAAAATATACGTCCGCTATCAATTTGCAAATCGCTACAATTGTAACACACCCATTTTTTATTTTTAAAAAATCATTTATTTCTCTTTTGGTTTTATTATTATCTTTTGTTTCTTTTTTGGTTTTATTTCATTTCATTTCATTTCTTTCCTTTTTTTGTTTTATTATTTTCATCTCTTTTGTCTTGTTTTTTTATTTCAATGGTTTTGAATTTTTTATTATTCATTATTTGCATATTATGTTTCATTTGTTTTATGTATTGATTATTTTGTTATTATACCAAAAAAATCATAATATTTATTTTATAAATGTTATTTATTCAAACACGATAATTTGTCAGTTGAACTTTACATCTAATTTTACTAAAAATATTACTATAATAAACAAAATTTAAGATATTCTTAGTCGTAAAATACTTTTTAGAGAAATAAGTCATACACAAAATTTATGTTTACAATTTCCATTAATAAATAAAATACAATTTAAAATTTTGTTATATTAATAAAAATGAGTATAAATTATAAAATATTATTTAAAATGTAACCTCAATTGTTATATTATGGTTTATTTACACTACATGTCTCTAGGAAGACGACATTTCCATAAGTTATGGAAAGACCATGGACTATAGTGCAATTTTACCACATAAAGATGAAATATTCGCAAACAAAGCAATTAAAATTTGGGTTAAATTTGGGGTATAAGCTATTTTGTAAACTTACACCTTAGAAACAGTAAAACATATAATTTATATATTTGAACCTAAAGATGTAATGTTTCTAATCAAAACTCAAATGTTTCACTACTAGTTACTGCAATGTATAAACCCCGAAATTCATATTAGTCTAATTAAATCTCATCTTTCCATATGTCTATCGAAAGACGGTCTTTTCCAAGACCTTGTACAGTCTTGTTTATATCAATTATTTCAAAGTAAATTATATAAAAAGCTATGTACATTATGATATATTAATAATTTCAATTTCAATTATTTAAAAATACAATATACATTAATAATAAAATTCACATCACACTTACAATAGACCCGCAATATATAAAAGAACAATAATAGATACTAAAATTTACATAAAAAATTTCATCTTGTTTATAATGATATGAGAGACCTGTTCTCGATCCACCAATATCATAAAATAGGTTTCTGATTCTAGCACCTGGAATAAATATTTTTGCCATGATTTTTTCATGCTCTTGTTGGACATATGTTTACATTCTATGATCAGTAATGGTGCTCAAATCTCTCTCCATCATTTTATCATCATGAACCAAATCTAAATGAGCTCGATGTCTGTTATAAAGGTCTAATGATTCGCGTCTTTGTGTTTGACTTGACTTTAAGACTTAATACGCGCTCTCGTTCTCTTGTTGAAATGGGATGAATATTATTTGCCATGTTTTCTTGCGGGTTTTTCTTTTGTTCTTTTCATGGGTATGTTGATCTCAAACCACCAAAAATATCATATGTATCCATATGAAATGAGTCTAATTCAGAAAGAAATGTCATCGAAGAATTGAAAAAAAAAATTCTCATCAAATTGGGAAGGGAAGTTATTGAAATTCATTGGGTTTGTGAACCATCGTGATGATGGTGCATCATTTGAAAGTGTGGAACATCTTTAAGAATATCTCATACATGGTCAAACTTAAATTCATTCTTATATTTAGTTTTACATCTGTTTTGTTTGATCCATCAAAGAAAGTGTAGGTTTTAGTAAGTACTGACACGTAACCAAAAATAAAGAAAATAACATACTAGTATTTATAATTCAAACTTACAATATCATTTTCGGAGGCACCACTTGGATTCAAAACTGTTAACTTGGCAAAAATATTCAATTAGCTTTCATACTGCCCTCTCTATGATCGGAAAATGTGAACTTAGGGACTTATCAGTACAATATTCACCGATCCCAGTTACTGCATCATTGTAAATTTGATGCAGGCGTAACCTATCAATAGACTATTTGTTTCCCATGATAGAATCTCGTGATACCTACAGCCACACATGAGCCAACAACTTATCTTCACCAAAGTTTTAATTTATCCTTTGGAAGATGGAGTGGTTTTGGATTACATGTTGAAATTGGGAGAAGGGTTTATCATATTAAGCTTTAAAAAATGAGAAAATATATAGTAGATTATTTTGAAACCAATGAAGAATTAATCGTCAGTATAAGTAAGGAAAATTTGGGAAACGTCCAAATAAATTCATGCCTTACATGGGATGTGTAGGGTATATTATTTCTTCAAAGTGGACGGACCACATTGAGTGGCCAAAATCAAGTAAGAATGAGTTAAAATTGCATTGTTAATGTGCACCCCAATCACACGGGGTGCTCCAAAAACAATAATTTCTCAAAAGATGACCATATTGAGTGGTTATATCAAGTAATAATAGGTTAAAATTGCATTATTCGTGTACACCACCATCACATGGGATTATCCAACCCCAATAATTTATGAAAATATGTCCCATTGAGTGGTCACGTGAAGTAAAAAGGGCTAGAATTCCAATATTTGTGTACACCATCATCACATGTGATGCTCCAAATTTCTTAAAGATGACTTTATTGAGTGGCCGCATAGAGTAAAAATGGGACAAAATTGCATATTCGTGTACACCACTATCACATGGGATGCTCCAACCCCACTAAGTTCTGAAAAGATGACCCATTGAGTGGTTGCACGAAGGAAAAATGGGCCAAAATTGTAGTATTCGTGGACACCACCATCACATGGGATGCTCCAGCCCCAGTAAATTCTGAAAAGATGAGCCCGTTGAGTGGTCGCATCAAGGAAAAAGGGGTTAGAGTTGCATTATTAGTGTACACCACTATCACATGGGATGATTCAACCCCAATAATTTCTAAAAAGATGACCCCGTTGAGTGGTTGCATCAAGTTAAATGGGTCAAAATTGCAGTATTCATACACACCACCATCACACTGGTGCTCCAACACCAAAAAGTTCTGAAAAGATGACCCCATTGACTTGTCAGATCAAGGAAAAATGGGCTAAAATTGCACTATTCATGTACAGTACAATCACATTGGATGCTCCAACCCCAATAATTTATGAAAATATATCCCAATTTAGTTGTCGCATCTAGTAAATACGCACCAGAATTGCTTTGTTTTGGTACACCACATTCACATGGGATGCCCTAACCTCAAAAATTACAGAAAATTATGCTACATTGAGTTGTCAAATCAAGTAAAAATGGGTCAGAATTGCATTGTCATGTACATCATCATGACATATGATGCTCAAACGTGAATAATGCGAGAAAAATATACCATATTGAAAGATCCAATCAAGTAAAATTGCGTCATTTAAATGTAAAATTTTGGTTTTATTATTTCTCGGGGGGTGTTTCCCCCTTGACCCTTGCTACTTGTCCAGTCAGGTCGATCTCCGCAGGGAGCACACACTTTAGGTCCCCTTCGTTCAAATGATAAATCGTCAAGATAATATGTCCTCAAACACATAGAACTTTTAATAGAATTGATTGTTGCAGTTTCTTTTACTGTTTTAACATTTTATAAATAAGAAAGTGGTGATTACATTTGACTCCACCTCTCCATCCATATTTTGAAACACTCATACTACCTTATCATCTTCCATTTATCTAATATTCTAGCAATATGAATTTCAACTCTGGATGTTCTTCAAACAAACATCTTTCTCAAACTCACCCTTTGATAACATGATGGAATCTCTTTCCATTTTCTATGATCTTGATTTCGAGGAAGCAATTTTACAGGATATGCTTGTTAGAAACACCAATTATTTGACGGAGAATTGCCTCTAACAAGAAAATTGATTAAGGCACTAAGGCTCAATCACGGGTCACAAAAATGGTCAACCATAATCATGTAGCGGCGAATTGGGTTTCGGTCAATGATTATTTCTCAACTAAACCCCTCTTTAAGGAGTCAGATTGTTTGTCCGGTCAAAGCGTCAAGTGTTAGTCAAAACGTCAATTTTAATGGCAAAATAGTAATTTCTCTATTTTCTTTTTCTTTCCTTTCCTTTTCTTGTTTTATCCTTTTCTCCTTTTTGAGTAGCGTCGCCTGCTCTAATTTTCTCCCCCCGCTTCGAGCAGCACCGCCGGTCCAGCTGAGCTCCACCACGCCGCCCAGGTTCTTCTCTATTTGTGTCACGACACCCAGGTTCAGGTGGCGCACCCGCGACACTCCCCTCTGCCGGACTCCATTAGGGTTTCTTCGAGTTGGTGGCAGGATGGGATGGGTGGTGGCGAGGGCTGAATGGGTGGTGGCGGGTTGGGACGGGGATAGCGGATGCTGGTGTTTTAGGATAGAGGGTTGGATTGTAATTTTAGAAAATTTAGGGTGGTGGGTTTGTAATTAAAATTTATGAGGACTATAAAGAAAATGTAGGGGGCTGGGTTTATAAATTATAAAGAGTGAAAAGTCACTTTTATCCTCAACTAACAAAGAAAACTTTAGAATTAACATTTTGATTGGACAGAAGGGTCACGACTTGGCAGTTTTGTTAGTTGAGGGGGCCAAAAGTGTTCAAAAAATAGATAAGGGACTAAAAAGGGACGATGGAAGAAGTTCAAGAGTTTCACAAGTCATTCGCCCTATATTTTATTGAGGGATGCATGCTAATTCTGTCATGTACATTTTGTAACCAACCATCTGAGTGTCTTCACATGAGAGATGTAGCTTTAGCTGTGGATTCAAACCCGAATGATTTCTGGAGTTAGCATTTAGATGTCAGATGACCTTAACTAAATTATGGCCAAATTCATAAGGTATAGGTTGTTATCAAACAGGCTCTTTTATGCTCCTTTAAAATATTTTATCAGCATAGGCTCTTGTATTTCAAGTGTTGGGTACTAGTGGCGGAACTAGGAGCTCAGGAAAGGGGGGGTTGGCGGACGGACGACAGCTGACGAACGACGTGGCACCGGCGAACGGACGGCGGCGGGGCGGGCGGTGGAGCAGCCGAGCAGCGTGGCGGTGGAATCTTTCTGATCTGCCATTCTGTTTTTCTTCTGCGAAAAGAAGCACACAAGCAACTCTTGATTAATGTAACATTTAGGGTTACATTGGGTTGGGCTTGGGCCGATTGGGTTTCAACCCAATCAGCCCTTCTTCTTTTTTCTCACAGCAAAATGAAATGACGTCGTTTAACTAATCAAAACGACGTCGTTTTGATTACTGAGGAAACAAAAAAAATAAGAAAATCAGGTATTCTTCTTCGACGTTCACCCGCGGCCGCCGCTCGCCCTCGCCTGATTCCACTGTCTGCACGTAGGGGGGCGGAACCGTGGATTCCGGCGACCCTTAGCACTGATTTTCAAGCCGCCGGATCCTAGGGGTGGCGCCAGCACCCCCTCGCCACCCCCAGTTCCGCCCCTATTGGGTACAATAGTTTTTAGGATGATTACGAAATCGTCTCACTACCATGTGACAGAGGGGTTCAGACTGTTATGTCGACCATATTGGTTTATATTTTATCCCATATGCGTTGAAATCCACGAATTTACCTTTATATGTTGGTATATAAACTCATATGTGTCAATATATGGATTAAAACTCATAGATTTATCCATTTTTTACTCTTGGGTTGAGTGATTTTCAACCTGCGGGTTAAGCGGGTTTCAACCCGACCTATTTTTGATCCGACCCATTTTTAACCCGTTATGAAATGGGTCGAAATGGGTCATACCCATACTTTTTTACTATCCATATTACATGAACCTTACTCGAGCCGTCCACTCATTTGCAACCCCTAGGAATGGCAACATTGTTAGGCGGAATCGGAAGATTCATCGGACAGGAAAGAAAACACGTGAATTTGACTAGAGATTCTTTTGATTTGTGGACTAGAATTCTCGACGCTGAAAACACACATAATCAAGTTTAGTCCGAAATATGCAGATTGATGTTGGGGCTGCAAAACTGACATAGCAATAATCTAAATTATGTATTGATGCCAAACAAACCAGTAATAAAGGTTTGTTGAAAGAAAAAAATACTGAAGCATCGATATTGATATACTTCCATTTAGAGCTGTCAATCTCTGACACAAATTTCTGACCCAACCTGAATCGATTCGATCGAACTCAACCCGAACCTTATCTTAACCCGTAAAATATTGACCCGAACCCGACTCGATCCGAACTCAACCTGAAACCTGATCATGACCTGATAATCTGGGTCCAAACCCAAATCCGACTCGACCCGAACTCAATCCGAAACCCGATCATGACCTGATAATCTGGATTCTAACCCAACACGACCGAATCAACTTGAAATCTT
>JAULKM010083233.1:0-11516 GCA_032355605.1 Rubia tinctorum
CACTTTCCGCCCAGCCACCCCTCACATCCTCGCCATCTCTCCCGCCACTACCTTCTCGCCACCCACCGCCACCCACCATCACCATCCGTCCAGCCACCCATGCATTCCCGCCATCTCTCCCGCCTAGGGTTTCAACATCTTCACCTCCCAAATTCATTGCCTTGATTCACCTCCTAGAGTTTTGACATCTCTATCGCCCATATTCACTGCCTATATTCACGCCGTACCGCCGATCGCCTTCGCCTCAAACCCGCATTTCCCACCGTCGCCTTTTGCCCAACTCTGATAGCCTTCGCCTCGCCTCGCCTTCGCCCCGAACCTGACTTTCCCCAATCGTTGCCTTTCGCTCGCCGCTCGGACCCCGGCGCCGCTCAGCCAAGCGCCAGGAAATCGAGAGCTACGACTTCTGCCACCACCGATTCGATTGATACTACAGTTTTGGCCATTAAACAAATAGAAGGGTGGCAATACATAATTATGAACAGCAACCTAAATCATGAACAATTTTCAGGGTTTTTTCTCTTTTTTTAAATTATAAGGGTAAAATGGTAACTTGACGTTATTCCTGCAGTGAAAAGGTTGACCTAACGGTCAACGTGGTCAAGGGTTATATTGGCACTTTCTGATATTGCAGGGTCATATTGGCACTTTCGCCCTAATTTCAGGGTAATTTTAGCACTTTTCTCTTTATTTAAATAATAATAATTATACGAATGTCATTGCAGTAATTATAAAATATAAGATAATTTTATCAATTGCAGTAATTATAAAATAATTTTGTCTCACAATCAAATGATTTAAAACAAGACTTTGTGTAGATCGATAATTTTGAAGACACTTTAAAGTATTTATTTAAATGGATATAAAAAATCATACCAACAAATCAGTCTTAAAAAGCCTATAATTTGAGGAGGTAACACGCTTCAGATATACAATCCAGTTCTGACTCAAATAATTCACAAAAGTACAATTTATAACCGTTGGTAAATTAACAATTTTGAAAGGGAAATTTTTTAGAAATTATATTTACTGGAATTCAAGAAATCAGAGGATCAGAAGTACAATCAATTTCACGTGCTTCACAGTACAGAAGCACGGGCCCTTCTATTATCTTGTTCTTGTTTAATTGTTAATCTTTGGTATGTTACAACTAATTGCGTGATTACTTGTGGATCGTATTAGGGAAAGAAAAAGAAAAAAGGTAATTACAGAAAAGGAAATAAAAATGGGGATGTTTTCCTCCTGTTATTAAGGAATAGTAATATTATGTGAATATTAATTGTAATTGTAATTGTAATTGTAATTGTAATTAGATTAGATTCTTTTTTTTGTTTTCTGTATAGGTCTTTGTACATCTATATAATGTACCTCAGAGCATGAATATAATCACACAATTATTACCCTGTAAATATTTCATGGTATCAGAGCCTAAAATCCTGAAAATCTAAAAGAATTTTTTTCCTGCGGCCTTCGAGTAGCCGTCGTCGCCTGCGTCAGTTGCGAGTCCGATCACGAGCCACCGCAATCGCCGATCGCCGCTGCTCTACTACTGCCGTCCGTCGAACACCGTGACCTTTTACCTAGTTTCCGTGTTCGTCTGACACCGTGCCTAATCCGATCTGCTCGTGCGTTCCCTGCACGCACCGTCCGTACCGTCCACGCGCCGCCGTTGTTCCCGATACGTGCCACCGCGTCAACCGTTCTTGCTGTCGATCTGTGTTCATCGCTGATCTGCAACAATGTCTGCACCTAGTTCTAGTTTCGATGTTGCTAAGCAAGTCCGCATTGCTGCTGAAGCCAAGGCTAACTAGTTACAAAATCTCAATACCGCCGATGTGATTGCAGCTTTACTCAAACAGTTGCAACTACAATCTAGCTCTGGAGGATCTGTTCCTACTGTTCGATCTCTGAATGACCCTTACTTCCTTAGTACTAACGATGGCCCCGATTTGTCAATCTGTCCCGTCATATTTAAAGGTGAATAGAATTACATTGAATGGTCTAACGTCATTTGTGGCTCTATGCTTGCTAAGAAGAATATTGGTTTCATTGATGGAACCATTGCCAAACCTCCAGATAATCATCCTGATGCGGTTGAGTGGCATGGAATTAATGCTACTATGGTATGTTGGATCTTACAGACTTTAGATCCACCATTACGTTCTTCTACTAGTTATTATGCCACAGTTAAGGAATTGTGGGATGATTTTAAGGCACGTTCTACTCTTGGGAATGGTCCAACATTTTTGCAGATGTGTGAAGATATCTAGAACTGCCGGCAGAACGGTCAGACTGTTGCCATTTATTTTGGCAACACTAAGAAGTTGTTTGGGGATTACAACTCCCTTCGGCCTCCTTTAGTTTGTACCTGTGAAACTTGTAAACCACTGTGCACTTGCAATCATGCAGCAATGTCTTCAAAGAACGTGAGAAAGATATGATTTACCAATTTCTCATGGGTCTTGATGAAATCTATCACACCTTGCGATCCAACATCATGAACATCGATCCACTTCCACCAGTTATGCGCGTATATGTCCTTGTTGCTCAGGAGGAGAATCACAAAGCCGTTGTTCGGTCTCGCTACACTTCGACTGACTCTATTGCGTATGTTGCACGACGTCAACCATCTTCGAGTTCTTAGACGGTTGTTCTCACTTTAGCTGACCACAAGAATCTGATCTGTACGCATTGTCATCGCAAGGATTATGACAAAGATATCCGTTTCAAACTTACCGGCGTACCAGATTGGTTCAAAGAATTGAACCAGTAGACTAAGAAGATGGGGCCGCCTCAGCCGATCGCCGCTGCCGGGAACGGTGGACCGCCCGCTGGCGCCCACCAGGTTTCGCCTCCATTTGCCGGCACCGACGAGCCACGCCGCCGCTACTGCGCACCATACCCATGCCCGTTCTGACTTCGGTCCTGCTCTGTTTGATGACCAATGAAGTACGACCCTACTCATCCGTCCCTTTAATTGTGTCTTACTTCCTTTTTTACACTATTCATTCATAATTTTATAATTTTAATATCTTAAATTATGTATAAAAATAAATTATAAAAGTTATATATTCTAAAGATATGTGTTAAGATTAATGTAGTAATATATCACACAATAATTTATATATTTATAATTTTTTACAATTCAAACAACATCAACTTTATTGATGAATAGTGACATAAGACACAATAAGACAGATGAATGAAGTACATTTATTTAATCAGTTTAATGTTGTGTCTGACCATGGGGTCAGGTAAGTCTACTTTACCGTAAATTCTTGATTCGGGAGCCTCATATCACATGACTGGTGATAAAAGTTCTCTGATTGATATCACTACTGCTGTTCATTCTGTAAATGTTATATTGTCTAATGATTATGTGTCATCTGCAACCCAATATGGTTCTATTCACTTTAGAGATGTTACTCTTACTCATGTGGTCTGGATACCTTCTTTGCAATGCCACTTATTATCATGTTCTAGATTGTTATCTGCATTAAAATGTCTAGCTTTGTTTACTGCAAATTATTGCATTTTACAGAAAATCAGTACAGGGACTGTGATTGGTGTGGGTGACTGCATGGGGGGTTTATTGGCTTTGTCTACTGGATACGAATGCTCGTCCTTATATCTCACAGTCTATTCCGTCAGTTGCTTAAGTTTCTTCTTCTGATTTATGACATCACCGTCTTAGGCATCCTTTCTCTTTGGTGTTATCTTTTGTTTCTACTCTTGATTTTAGCACAAGTTATGTTTCTGTTCCTTGCTCTGGTTGTCATAGAGCAAAACAAACTAGACATAGTTTTTATTTAAGTTCTTCGAATGCTAGTTCTTTATTCGAATTAATACACTATGATGTTTGAGGTTCTTATAAAATACAATCTTCTAGTGGTGCATTTTATTTTTTGACTATTGTCGATGATTATCCCCGATCTGTTTGGGTTTATTTATTAGTTTCTAAGTCGGTTGTAGCATATAGATTTCGTGAATTTTGTGCTTTGATCATGAATCAGTTTGGCAAGGTGGTTAGGTGTGTCAGGGTTGATAATGGTACAAAATTTCTACCTTTGAAATCCTACTTTGCTGAGCCTAGGATTATTTTTGAAACATATATGGTTGATACACCACAACAGAACGACCGTGTTGAGCGCAAGCATCACCATTTGTTAAACGTGGTTTGGGTTTGGCGACCGGCGGTGGCGCAATGGTGGTCCGATAGTGGCCCAGTGGCGATGGCGATGGAGCCGTAGTGATGGTGGAACAACGGCGGTGGATAAGGATATAATTATCCACACAAATTCAGTTTTTGGCCTAGGGTTATTTTGGTCATTTTAATTGTGGTCAACGGTCGGAATGTCAATGTAAACTCTGGAAGTGCCAATTTAGGATTATATTGGCACTTTCATTTAATAGTTAGGGTTGCTTTTTCATTTTCGAATAATTGAGGTTACATTGACACTTTCGCAACTATATATGGTTACATTGGTATACATCCCTATAATTATTAGACTAGCTAACTCTTAGATCAATTATAAAAAAAATTATTTCAATAATTTTAGGATCAAGTATAATTATTTATACATTGCAATATATTTTAAAGTTATAAGAAATTCATTGCAATAAATAAAAATAAGTAAACATCAAATCACCATTTTAACTACATCAATTATAAAGTGACCCTATCGAACGGTTAGATGATATAAAACAAGATTTGTGAGTTGAATTTCATTAAAATAAAATTAAACAACTCACTTGACTAATCTTAAATACAATTAAATCGAAAAGAATATGACCTAATTATGATATAACTTATATACGAATATCATCATTCACAAAACATACCGTTGCATTTTCAAGCCAATCTGCCTACTGAGTTATGGGGAGAATGTGTACTTTTTGCTACTTATTTAATCAACCGGACACCGATGAAGCAACTCTATGGGCGCACACCGTTCGAATTGCTCTATGGACATCCTCCAAATTACAAAGCTTTGCGCGTATTTGGTTGTTTGTGCCTTTCTTCCTACATTCTTAGATTCCGTGACAAGTTTGCTCCAAGAAGTCACTGATGTCTGTTTCTTGGGTATCCTGCCGGAAAGAAAGGATATTGTCTCTTTGACTTGGAATCCCGTACTTTCTTCAACAGTTGGGATGCTATTTTTTTTATAAATACCTATTTCCTTACTGTGACCTCTGAAGCATAGGCACCACCGGCCACCTCACCAAAGATGGCCACATCCCCCTCCGGCTCCTTCACCGACGTCGTCCACCATACCGCAGCCAGCCTGTCTGACGTTGGCAGTTGTGACGTTGGACGCGCCTCCGCTAGCCGACCCCGTACTGCACGAGCTTCACACGCCATCTATTTCCTAGTTTCACACGCTCCATGTGCCTCCAAATGCCGCTGCTCCCATTCCGCGACATCGCCCAGTTCTCCGGCGCCTCCTCCACCTACCTCACCTCCAGTGCTTCTGTCCTTGGCGCGGCCACCCGCGGTCGAGCTGCCTGCTGTATGACAGAGTAGTTGTGATTGTTGACCTCCTACTTATCTGCAAGATTATGTCTGCTCTATTGTTCATATTAATGACCCCCACTGCTACGACCACACCTGCGATATCACATTCCTCTGGTTTTCTCTATCATTTAACTGATTTTGTAGATTGTGATAAATTTTCTAGTACGCATTCTGGATTTTTGGGTGCAGTAACTTCTAGTGCAGATCCCACCACTTATTCTGAGGTTTCAAAGTATGCTCATTACCGCGATGCAATGAATGATGAGATCAATGTGCTTGAGCGTAATCAGACGTGGACTTTGTCTTCACTACCTCTGCATAAGGCTGCTATTGGATGCAAATGGGTGTATCGTACCAAATTTATGTCTGATGGTACCATTGAGCGTCACAAAGCTTGCCTGGGGGTTCTTGGAAATCTCCAGAAATAAGGTATTGATTATACTGGGACATTTGCCATGTTGCGAAGATGAGTTTAGTTCGTCTATTTTTATCGGTTGCATTCATTCGTAGTTGGGAAATTCACCAGATGGATGTGCATAATGCTTTTCTACATGGTGCTTTACATGAGGAGGTATTTGTGCGACCTCCACTGGGCTACCTTGCGCCTCCGGGTTAGGTTTATCGACTTCATAAATCTCTTAATTGTTTTTCGGTAAGCTCGTCGCAATTGGTTTGCGAAGTTAGCTCAGGTTTTACGTGCATTTGATTTTATCCAGAGTAAGGCAGATTACTCTTTATTTGATTTTACTCGTGGCTCAGTTCCCTTGCTTGTACTTATCTATGTGGATGATTTGGTCATTGTTGGTAGTTCTTCGTCGCTCATCTCTGAATTCAAGAAATACTTGAACTCTTGCTTTCATATGAAGGATCTTGGAACACTTAAGTATTTTTTGGGTATAGATATTACTAGAAGACCTGATGGGATGTTTCTTTCACAAAGGAAATATGTCATGGATATCTTATTTGATACAGGTTTTTTGGCTTCTAAGCCGACTGACTTTCCTATGGAGTAACAACATGAACTTGCTAAGGTTGAAGCCCCCATTTATGATAACCCTAAGCAGTATCGGTGACTGGTGGGTCGCCTCATTTACCTAACTATTATTCGTTCTGAGCTTAGTTATTATGTCCATACACTTGCTCAGATTATGAAGTCCCCTTGTGTTCCTCACTGGCAAGCTGCGATACAAGTTCTTCACTACTTGAAGAGTCATTTTGATCAAGGTTTATTTCTCTCTTCATGTAATTCATTACAGTTGACTGCTTATTGTGATTCCGATTGGGCTGCCTGCCTCATCACGCACCGTTCATTGTCTAGTTACTTTGTGACGACTGGTGGCTATCCAATTTCTTGGAAGACCAAGAAGCAACCTACAGTTTCTGGTTCTTCTGCTGAAACGGAGTATCGTGCTATAGATGTTGCATGTTGTGAGTTGTTGTGGCTTAAGTATTTGCTTGGAGACTTGGGTGTTGTGCATTATGCTCCTATGCGACTGTTTTGTGACAGTCAATCTACTCTCCACATTGCGGCTAATCCGGTGTTCCATGAACATACGAAGCATGTCGAGGTTGATTGTTATTTCATCCGTGATCTTGTACAATCTGGTACTCTTGTTACTCATCATATTCGCACGACTGATCAACCTGTGGATTTGTTTACCAAAGCTCTTGGACGGAATTTGTTTCATTCATTGTTTGGCAAGTTGGATATTTCTGATCCCCATGCTCCAACTTGAGAAGGAGTATTAAGGAATAATAATATTATGTGAATATTACTTGTAATTGTAATTAGATTAGATTCATTTTCATTTTCTGTATAGGTATTTGTACCTCTATATGATGTACCCAGAGCATTAATAAACACACAATTACTACCCCGTAAATCCTTCACCTGTATTTGATTCAAATCATGAAAATAACTTGATTCTATTTGTCATTGTTTAGTTTAATTGATAGAAAATGACTATGATAATCGATATTGTCAATTTTTTATGATCAATGATAGTGATGATTGATACCATTGGTAGTGTTCGATACAATCGTAATGGATATCGATAATGGGCGACCATGGTGGTGGTGGTCGGCATTGGCAGTTAATGATTATGATGGTCATCATTATTGATCAGTGGGGATCATCAACGTTCATTAGTGGTGGTCAGTGTTGATGATGGGGTGACTGGCATCGGGAATTGGTGGTAGCGGGAATAGTGGTGGTTGCCGGCAGTCAATGATGGTGATGGTCAACTTCGGCAGTGGCGGTTTGTTATCGGAGGCGGTGGTTGGCAACGGTGGTTGTAGTGGTATTTTCAACATTGGGTGGCCATCGTTAGCAATCGATGGTGGCGTTCACCGAATGCAGGGTTGGTGGTGCTCAATGGTGGTTGTTTTCGTTGTAAATGCTAGGTGTTGGTGATGGTCTTTGATGACACTTATTATGTGAGGGTTAAAGTAACTCATAGGGGAGAATGGAGTGATCAAAGTCACGAAGGGGTGTGATGAATGAGGACAAAGTTTTGAGGAAAACAAAAATGAAAACAAAAATCACCCAACCAAACAATAAAAAAACATTGGTGCTGATTTCCATTTTCCTTTCATGAAACTCCAAAATCAAATGATCTTATATATGTTTCTCAGTTGGTTTATACGTTAGTGAACTAAACTAAAATTAAACATAGTAAAATATAATAAAAATTAAAAAATTTAAAAAATTTAAAAAATTAAATTATATAACATTAATCCCCAATTTACTAAATTTAATTGAACTAAAATTAAATAAAATACAAATAACAATGACCTAGTTATTTCTCTCTTACCCTCACATATTTTCCTGAAATTTGGGTTCCCAAATCCTGAAATCTAGTGAACAACTCTCTTGAAATTAATGTCTTGGCATCATTCGATTAGACGTAATCTAGGGGCCAATTTTTTTAATTTTAAAAATCAATTATTCCAAGATGCGGGAAAAACGTCCAACGACGATTACAATGAGTGGAATTGACATCCAATCTAATTAGCTTCTTGCAATAGCTAACATATTGGAATGATATATAAATTACATGTCAACCATACTGATCTGATCGTTTGTACTATTTAGGGGCCAATTTGAATTTGTTAATTGTTAATGCTTTGTATAATATTAGAACGATTAGTCAATAATTAAAGATAGCTCCCATGGAATCGGGCTCAGTTTCTTGACTAAATACATGTGAAGACAATGGTTTTCAGGGCTCGTGAAGATCACAGAAACAATAGCCCCGAAATTCAGTGTGAGATCATGCTATATCGTACATCCTTCATGAACATCAACATCTACGAGTTTCGATTTCTTTTATACGAATCAGAATAAGTATAAAAGATATAGAAAAGGATAAGAAAATTACTTCTTGAAAGTGTCAAATCAGTCTTGAGTTATTGAAAGTGTTAAAATGACACTAAATATTTGTTGAATGTGCTAAAACAACTTTGGATCCATGGTTTTGGTCGGAATTACTGGAAAAGACTAATTCGTCTTCCTAATTTAAAAGAATCCAAAAAATGTGGAAGACTAATTTATCTCATGCCCATTCAATATATACTGAACCTAAAAGGCACATTTCATTTTGAGCAATTTTAAAATCCATCTACACCCTATCGTCTCGCAGTTTCATCGCTTTTGAAGGAACCCTCCATTTTCTATTTTCAAACCTCAATAGCGCCGCTACCGCTATTAACTCAACCTTTGAGAAGGCAAAAGCATTCTTCAACAATCACTCCCCTTCTCCTAATTATGTCATCGTCGCCATCTCAACTCTGCCGCTACCTTTACTCTTGCTCACACGTCAACCCAGTAACACAATTTCTCTTGAAGCATGCTCCAAACTATATGCTTTGTTTTTTTATCGTTGAAGCATTTGCGGGGTTCATATTGAAGAACACGACCGATGTTCTTTTCACTTAACTTTATTTCACTTTACTTCATTAAAATTTGTATTAATTCAATTATATTATTGCTGCAATCAAATTATAGTATTTGATGAAATTCGATTCAAATCACACCAAAATGAAGTCTAACAATGTAGTGATTTTTGTGTGTGTAGATGACTCTTTCGTTGTCCCATGGCAATGAACATATCATAAATAGATTGAACATTGATTGGTAATTTATCATTTATCACAATTATACAAACACTGATGCATCAATAATGAAAATGTAACACTTTGACTTTTTACAGTTGATTTGAAAAATGTTTGATCTTTAATATTTTTCATTATAGATAAATAAAACTTGTGAAAAGTTGATATTTTGAAAATATATGTAATAACGAATCTAGTAAGGTTTTACACAATAGTATTTATATTTGTACACTAATTCAACTTTATGGTAAAAGTTAAGAAATTTTGACTAAATGAATAGTTAAATTGTAGTTTGAAATAGGACATGGACAGTACAAAACATTGTAAAACGACCGTTCTATGTATAGCTATATGAATTAATGAGAAGCATGAAATAATCTACTCCCTCTGATTTTTTAACATTGCCTCCGTTTGACTGTAAAAAATTTCAAGGCATATTTGACCATAAATAACTTTAATTGCATATAATAACGGACGTCATGTGAGGTATTTTTGAATTCTCTGTAACATGTAGTTTCTAAAAATTAAAATTTTATAGTCTGTTATTGTATGAAATTAAAGTTATCAGTTGTCAAACATGCTTTGAATTTTTTTTTAAAAAGTGAGTCATAGTTAAGAAACTAGAGAGAGTACAAAGAAGAGGTACTCCCTCTGTCCCAGTTCAAGCTGCACACTTTTTGGTCAACTTTCTCAGACCATGTTTGACCAACGATAACTTTATTTATATATAATAATAGTGTATTAAAATTTGATGGTTAGAAAATACATCATGCAGGGAATCCAATGATATCTCACATAATGACATTTGTATCTATATACTGGTTCAAATTTATGGTCAAATATGGTATGAGAAAGTTAACCAAAAAGTGTGCAGATTGAACTGGGACAGAAGGAGTAACAAATCTTCGAAAAAAACGACACTTTGAATTAGCTATAGGCATGGTTTGTTCATAGGGTCCTCCTCGTATGTAAATAAGTTAGCCTAGTTTATAGGGCTACTCATTTGTCATAACTTTCTATGTTTATATACTATTGAAGCAATGATATGGCAATTATTCACACAAATTATCATAAAGTGCTTAGAGGCACCACAACAAAAACTTTCAATTCAATTTAATGGAAAACGTTCAGAACCGTTTGATAAGAAGAGATGTAGATGCACCCAAGTATTTAAGGTAAGCGGACTTGTTTTTGCAAAATTTGTGAATGAGTGAGATGTAAATCTCTTTTCTCTCGAAACCCAAAAAGACTTATTTTAGGGTGAGTTTGAAGCTTGAATGTAAGTGTTTCAATTAAGTTCTTGCATATGGAGAGATATCGGTATCTCCATGGTCCCCTTTCATTTTATGGCAAAAAAGTGAATCATTTTCAGTCGCTCATTTTGTTTTTACCATTTTCACTTAATTATCTCCACACATTTTAACTAGCAAAAAAAAACTTAAACTTATGGGGGCCAAACATAGTGAAACAAATAGAGTGAGATTTTTATTGAGTCAAAACTAAATGAACTAAATTAAATTGAATTAAATTGAACTGAATTGAATTAAAATCAAGTTAAATTTAAATAGAATACCTATTGATAAATTTTGTGGATTAATGGGGATTTAATTATAATTTAAGTGAATTGAGTCTTGGATCAATGGTGATCACACTCATTATAACATATTAAGAGGTCCACGACTCAACCACACTCCTTTAAAAAATGTGAGTTTTAGAGTAATTTCCTGAAAAGAACTACCCATCGTTATGAGACCGTATCAGTGGTCCCTACTATGATTTTCAACCGACTGGTGGTCGATAAAGGTGATATCATGGTGGTTTTCTGTTGGTATGCCTTGAATACGTATTAGCCGCTTCGACATGTTGGTACGGGGGTCTCGCGGGCCCG
>JAULKM010083244.1:0-11515 GCA_032355605.1 Rubia tinctorum
GGGTCTGGGTCGGGTCTGGGTCTTAGTATTTTAGACCCGGACCCGTATCTAAAAATCTAGACCCATACCCGGACCCGGACCCGGACCCGATGGGTCTAAATTTTTTGGACCCATACCCGACTCAATGGGTCTAGACCCTATGGGTCTGGGTCGGGTCCTGGACCCATGATCATCCCTACTGATGACGAATCTAACAATATCTTATACGATAAAATTATTGTTTATATATATGTATTTAAATATGTGGTCAAAGTTCAACAATTTTGACTCAAAAAAAATTATGTGCATATTTGGATGGGCTAAGAGAGTATTGTGTTTTATATTCTCTTACATGCTCACATCAATAAGGTCTTCCATTTTGTAACATTACAACAAAAAGACAAATGTTTGTTAAAAACCTACTTTATTCTCCCGAGTTGATTTTTTACTAAATTAAATTGAAATGAATTAAAATTAAACATAAACATAAAAAATAGATATAATGGACCAAAATAAGTTAAGTAGCATCAGTTTAAAATTTTACTAAATCAAATAAAGTGCATATAATTTGGAAAGAACAATGCCTTATTCTCTTCACGTCTTATGATTTTGTATTTTTAAAATAGAAATAATGGATCAAGTAACTTAAGTCAATTAAAAATTCTACTAAATCAAATAAAGTGCATATAAGCTGTAAATAATAATACTTTATTCATATTTAATTATAAACATTCCACAACTATGCATCACATAGAATCTAACAACATATATTGCTAGGATAGTCTCCACGCTCGAGGGTGGAGACACTGCATTGAAGACGGTGTAGGGCACTCGAAGGTCGATTAGATTAGATTAGATTGAAATTTGTGATTCTTGTTGCATGATTCTATTGTGTTTCTTCACAGTTTTGCATTTGTTTTGAAGCTCTGTTTGTATTATTTAAGGTTGTGTTTTTTATAATGTTTTGTTGTGTTTTTCAGTGAGGAATGAAGGTGCTAAGGTTGGAGAGAAGGCTAAATTTAATGATGAAGAATGTGTGCTTCGGGGTTCAGGCAATTGATCGGTCAGTACTTTTTTTACCTAGCATTTTGTTGTTGGGTATAAAATGTTGAAGTAAAACATGTTATTATTGTGTAGGTTTTCTTCTTTTTCAGTTTTCGTCTTTTTTCTTCGCGTGAACTGATATTTGCATGTAGAAAATGCATGTATGATTATGATTTTTGATTAATGTAATGACTTTTTTTTCTAGTTTTTCTTTTGTGTTTAAATAGTTGGTTTCTGATTAATTTGCATGGAACCCTGTTAATTGATTAGGGTTTCAGCTGCTTCTAGACTTTATGGTTTAGTATGCCTCTTTTGACTGGTTTTTATGATGTGAATGTTTAAAAGTTTTGCTTGCTTAAAATAATGTTGCTTTGAGTAATTAGTGGTTATTATGTTTTATCACAATGACCTAATTCTCCACTTATTTTTTTTAATACTGTATGGTATAATGCGTTTCTAATTACATCCCGATATATTTTTTGGATTAGATCTCTGAAGATGTATATCTCTAGGAAGAAGATTCACAAGGACAAGGATGTCGAGCCTACTGAGTTCGAAGAATCAGTAGCACATGTTGCATTTTAGTTCTTTTTTGGGAAACAATTAACTAATTGTGCTATTGGAAGTTTCTACCGGAGTACTAAAATTAATGTTTTTATTTGTCATTGTTTGATTTGGAGAACACGAACCAGGACCTTAAGAGTGAGCTGGAGGATTTTGTACATGAACTTAGCAGTTTAAGAAAATTTTGGAAGTTTTAAGTTGATGATGATGTCATTTCCTGTTCGTTGATTTTTCTGTTGCAGTTAGATTGATGTTTCTGGAAACAGGAAGGTCGTGGTTATTCATGTTCCATACCGCCTCAGGAAATCTTTCCGCAAGGTTCATGTCAAACTCGTCAGGGAGCTTGAGAAGAAATTCAGAGGAAATGTATCTATCACTTGCCTTTACCGTGCTTACTGCTATTTGTAAATTTTATTAGCCCTAAAATGTCAGCTAGTCTGCATGCCTTACTCTCCCAGTTATTTTTGGTGCAATGATGAAAGTGTTAATCCCACCTCATTATGAGACACATTCGGTCCAGGATTTGAACTGATTTAACAATACTCTGAGCTTTTATGCAAATAGTTTGCTATTTGTTTTGAAGTAATAGTTTTCGATATTGGCTAAGTAGTTGTTTTCACAATGTGTTTCCCTGTTTTGAATGCATTTGGAGCAACCACTCTGTTGCTCCACACGGGGCCTATTTTTTACGATAAGTACGAGGATGGGGTGGATGCCTTCGGAGAGAAAGCTTTGGCGGAGATCAAGAAACAATACGATGTGTTTGATCATAAGGTGCTTAGTAAGATCGTGAGGGTCTGATGAAGAAGAAAGATTGAGCTTGTGATGTTTTAGGTTAAAATGACTGAAAACCCATGGTTTGGCATGTACATTTTGTGACAGTTGTGGTGTTTATTTAATCTTTCTATTTAGGCTTGCTATGTTTCGTCAAGTCTATGAACGCATAGTAGTAGCATGTTTTATGGAATACTTGGATGTAGAAATCGAAAATGTTACTGAATAGTTACAAATTTACTTCAAAAATCTTTCAATTTCGGTCCTACATCGCGAGCTGAGGAGCAACAGTAATGTACCGGTAATGATTTTTAAAAAAATTGTTTTCGATCAAAGTACTTATAAGAAATAATTAAACTTGCATGAAAATTTTAGAACACTCATTTTCAAACACCCACACCTTTAACTTAAATAATCTACAAACAAAAGTAGAAGCACCTATGCTCTATGCTATATATAATTTAAACAAATAATCAAACTTGCACAAAATTCTTAAAGCACCAAAAATACCATTTTCAAGCACCAACACCTTTAACTTAAAGCACCTACAAACAAAAACAGAAATACCTACAATCTCGCTCAAAGCACTTATAAGAAATAAATGAACTTGCATGAAAATTTTATAACACTCATTTTCAAACACCCATACATTTAACTTAAAGTACCTACAACAAAAGTAGAAGCACATACGCTCTACGCTAAATATAATTTAAACAAATAATCAAACTTGTACGAAATTCTTAATGCGCCAAAAATACCATTTTCAAGCACCAACACATTTAACTTAAAACACCTACAAACAAAAGTAGAAGCACTTACGCTTTACACTAAATATACTTCAAACAAATAATCAAATTTTTATTTTTTATATTAAAACGGACAAAATGTGAAAACAATGGTTTCCTTACTACTACCTCCGTCCCAGGATTATTGGCCTATTTTTTGGTCAACTTTTTTAGACTATGTTTGACCATCAATAACTTTAATTACGGATATTAATGGTAAATTAAAATTTTATCTTTAGAAACTACGTAGACATAGGAGTCTAACAATATCTCACATGATGATATTAGAGTCTATATACTAATTGAAATATATGGTCAAACATGGTCCGAGAAAGTTGACCAAAAAATAGGCCAAAACTGCTGGGACGGAGGGAGTACTAAATTGGACAGATCTCAGAATACGTATATTAAGGTTATTTAATGAGGTTAGTGTGGTTAAGATTTTAGGAAACGAAATACCGCGCTGCCATCAGATTAAGTAGATGAATGGCTTAGATTTTGTGTCACATAAATAGATTATATCATCTGAACCCTCCCTTATATATATATATATTTGTTTATTTTAATGATTAAAATTGAAAAATTGAACTCTATAAATGGATGATCAATTGAGTAATCATAAGGATAAATAAATAGAATGTTTCGTATGTGAAATGGACGTAGTGGTTAAGGGTCAGTAATCTCAAGCTTATTTTTTATTGGATAATTGAATTACATTAAATTTAATTAAACTTAAGAGAAAATTTGTGGAAAGATGGCTTGTTTATAAGCTCATGAACAGTTCACTATTCTTTTTACATTAAATGTTGTAATTTTTTAATAAAATTTAAATATTGTATTTTAAAAGTTAAAAAAGTAATAATGTGTATTTGAATGTGAAAATGTGAAAATATAAAATAATATTTTTAGATTTAAAATTTAGAATGTAATTTAACAAATGCAGTGTATAAGGTAAAAAATAAGTGGGTTGTCCATAAGTTTAAATGCAGTGTACAAATGCAGTGTATTAGGAAACACATTCTAAACTTAAATGCATTAAAATAGGAATAATTGACCAAAATAAAGTTAAATAACGTCAAATTAAAATTTTAGTGAATTAAATTGAAGTGTATGTAAGATCAGAAAATAAGAGTCTCCTTATGTGATGTTATGGCTTTAAAGTTTATAGTTTAATTATTTAAAACAATATCTACTTTATATAATCTAATTTCAATTTCTGATGCTTGACAACTAGACTTTCATGTAACTATGACTTTTAGAGTAAAATGCTTTCCTACCACTTTCAATACTTTGTCTAATGATGTATACTTCCTGAAATTGTGACCAACGGGGATTAAAAAACTCAAACTCCCATACCCGAAGATCAGCGTTGACCGGGCTAATTTCGACATTAACATGTAATAAAAAGATGAAAATATCCCTAGTTTCATTTATGAATATCTGATCATTTTACCCTTTAGACTTAGGCCACCACCTCTGCCACCGCACGTCGCCATGCCTGGAAGCCATCACGACCTTCCTCGATGCCAACATCACCTCGTCGCTACCTCTGCATGGAACCATCACCGCTTCTGGAGACCTCGTCCCTCGCTCCTACATCGCTGGAATGCTCACCGAATGCCCCAACTCCAAGGCAATGCCAATGACGAGACCTTTAACATCGAGGAAGAGATCTGCCTCGCTGACCTCAACAGTGGATCTGCAAGCTCCGCCCAAAGAGGCCTCACGCTCGTCAATGACACCGCTGTCGGCTCCGCCATAGCCTCCATGGTGCTTTTCACGCCAATGTCCTTGTTGTGATGTTCAACGTCCTCACCGCCATCTTCGCCGAGGTGATGAAAGAGAAGCCGGAGTTCATCGACCACCTCACCCGCTAGGTGAAGCACCACTCGGTCAGATCGAGGCGACGATGATGATGGAGCACATCCTTGCTGGCAACAGTTTTGTCAAAGCAACGTAGAAAGTTCACAAGATGGAAGGATCACTAAGAAAGTTCCCGAGAGGCGAAACACATCCTAAACAGGATTGCTACGCACTTCAGATATCTCCCCACCCAATGGCTGGGTCCATACATCAAATAGAGCAAAAAATATTTTACACAAACTTCTTATTTTTGTTTTTTTAAAGGGGTAAAACTGCCATTTCATATGAATCTGACAATGACCAAAATTGACCAAATTTTAAGGTGACCCCTGGGGTATATGTGCACTTTCAAAAAATTGAGTGGTGTATATACACTAAACAACTAACCAGTGGGCATGAATGCACATGATACTTTTATTTAATTACAACAGTTTAAAAGTTATTTGACAATTGACATTTTCATGGATGAAAGGCCAGAGTTTTTAGAATATTATGATTAAATAAAGGATATAAAGATAATTCTTAACAACATAACAAGCTCATGGTTTTTAGTACCATTTAATGGCTCACCATCAGGATTCTTCCAACCCTTAAGAGGTATAATACAAGGCGATCCTTTATCACTTTTTTTATACAACAATTTGACTGAGTCTTTTTCTAAAACCATTAAATATTACTTTTAGCAGGATCAATTATAATATTCATTGTACCAACACTGCTGATAGAATTACTCATTTACTGTACGCATGTGACACTGTCATCTTCCTTAAAGGTGGAAAGAAAAACACTAAATCAATCAAAAATTTCTGCAAGCTTACCAAAAGACATTAGGACAATTAATTAACTTCAACAAGAGTGAATATTTTTTAGGGAATTAATGCACCTTGAATACAAGATACACTAATTAAATCAATTTTAGATGTGAAAAAGGGCACAACCCCTTTTACATATTTGGGCGTACCAATTTCAATGGAAGAACAAAAAAAAACGTGTACTTTCAGCCACTAATCGAAAGAGTTGAAAACAACATTAAAAAATGGAAAAATAAATGGCTCTCTCAAACAGGAAAGCTCACACTTATCAAATCTTGCATATATGCTTTCCTTGTACACATTTTTTCAGTCATGGAACCACCAAAGCACATCATGTCTATGATAGAAAAAATGGCATCCTCTTTCTTCTGGTGATCAATCTCAACCAATAAAAAACGAACTTGGAGAGCATGGAAAAGGTTGTGTTATCAAGTACAAGAAAATGGTATGGGCGTGAGAAATCTTCCATCCATTGTGGAAGCTTTTTATTTTTAAAATTTGGTGAAAACTTCAAATTAATAAAACACCGTGGACTTCTTTTTTTGGTCCCTTTCTTACACCTCTAGAAAATGTCCATTGTGGGATAGGATCAGTAAAATCACCACAAAAGCTAACTCTTTATCTGAAGTAATAGCTGGAAAAGGTAATTGTAGTTTTTATGATGCCAACTGGTAGGGTTTTGGACCTTTGTATTATATATGGCCTACTGATTTAGACCACCCTTTCCCAAATATGTCTCTGCTTGAATTTACTGCAAATAAAAATGCATTAATAACAATTATGGAGCCAAAAATGGCGACCAATATCAATTTTTTTGCAGGATTTTTGGCTATCCTTCTCACATGATGATAGGCTCATCTGAACAACAAATCCTAATGAAAATTTTAGTGTGAAGTCTCCATACGAACCTGTGAGAAACAAGAGGACCAGTACTTACTCCCCCCAAAAGATATGGGGAAAAAAAATCTATTCCAGGTAAACTTTTTCATCTTTATATGACGCTTAATGAATAATCTGCTCCAATTTGATAATGTACTTTCATATATGGGTTTTCGTTTACCTTTGAAATGTGTAAATTGCTGTCATGTTGAACCATGGATCATTTTTTTCAATTCCTGCCCATATGTTGTATCCGTGTGGAAAATCATCCATAAATATATGTTGATAGCAAATAGAACTTTTCCAACCATTTGGAATAGGGTCTCTTTCTATTTAACAATCTCAGGAATCCCTAAAGTACAAGTTTATATCATAAGATTTCTAGGTTTGAGTACTTTTATTGTTTTTATGGAAAGTTAGAAATCTGACCATTTATGAGGATATAGAAACTAAACCAAATCAGTTAATATCTCCGATTGTCAATTTTTCATACTTAGCTTTCTCTACTAACCCTATTTATAACAATTACAGTGAGCATGATTTTTAGATTAGGAATAAAGTGATTCCTTTCTTTTTTTTTATAAAAAAAACAGGAATATTATAGCTTGTATATGGACCAAGCTAGATATGGGATTAAAATAAATATTGATGCTAGTTTTAAATAGTCTGGGTCTGGTATTGCTAAATTTTTAGAAACACAGAAGGAGATATGGTTGCAGCTTTTCATGAAAGCATCCAGACATCCTTTCCACTGTTGGCTGAAATAAGGACTATCAAAATGAGCATAATACAAGCACAAAATAGAGGTATCTATCATTACTGATTGAATCTGATTGCATGTCTGCCGTCATTGCTATCTTATATCCTCTAAAATCTTCCCATGATTAATACTCCCTTTGTGTTGAAATAAAATCTATGTTAGGTGATAATGATTTGATTTTCATCCCAAGGGAAGCTAATCAATCTGCAGAATACCTAGCAAAGAATGGTTTTAGTTTCCAAAAGTCGGGTACGGATTCATCTTTTTTTTTTGCATAATATGGATGTCAAACTTAGGGGACTAATCAATCTGGACAAAACAGGGCTCCCAACAGTGCGCATCAGATATTGATATTTACATGCTCTATGTTTAGGCTTCTATCTTTGCCTATCTTTTGCTATATGTTGTTCAGGGAAACATATATGATGTTATTGAACTGATTATATGTTTGGAATGATGGGAGTATTTAAATCTTCAATTCTCAGCTTTTGTTGTTGCCCTTTGTATGGAAACTGCTGCGGTTATTTTTCTTGTTTCAAGCTATGCATATATAGGAGCAGGGGAGGACCTGCTAGACCGACTTTATGCCGCAATCAACTCATCTCCATGATCCATTTTTGTTCAATCTTTTGAAGGAAGCAACTCGCATTTTAAAATTGAGACCAAAAGGGTTCCAGAGGTTTCCCTAGGTCTTCTTGTTCGAAAAAGTTTTTTTAGTTGAAATGTCTTGGCTAACAGGTGTTAACACGAGGGGTGGAGACACTTAATTAGGGAAAAAATTCAACTAAAAACAACTTAACGCCTCTTGATTTTGTCTAAGAGACGAGATTGGTGTTTACACCTTTTGTTGACAGTAGCTAGGAAATGCGGTGCTATCACCATAAACTCATGTTTGTATTCAAGTATTAATTTTCAAATATTCAAATATTTGAACCACATATCTCGCCGCCATAAACCATATTCACAATTTGATTTAATCGGTTTAAATATTTGAATATTAAATTTGGTTTGGTTTGGTTTATTCAATATTTGGATAATTAATTTTCAATTTGGTTTTCGGATTTCGATTTTTTCGCCCACCACTACTGATGATAGGGAATACTGAAGAAGAGAGGGGGGGGGGGAGAGTGAGTTGCACGCGTTTAGAGAAGGCGAATAGACAGTGTGACCTTTAATAAGTGGATTGACCCATTATTTTATATACTAGTTATTTATTTTCAGAATAGAGATATAGAATATTTTAATAAATAATAAATCATTTGGAACTATTTACCAAATACAACAAACACAATTTTCAAAATCAAACAGTTATTTTTTAAGAAAATTATAATTTTATTGATTTTGTAAATTGCTTACAAAGTATGGATTTAAATTCCATGATGTAAAGTAATCATGCCAATATGCAGGCAATCCTATTCTCTATCTCTAGGAATCAATACTAAGTTTGGAACATGTCATTTTGTTACCTAAAATTTGATATCCGCTATGAGAAATCCAAATTCTGAACTATCATCGTCGTTATTTTGACATTTTCGTGTTACCACTTATGCATCCCCTATAATGTTGCTCGGGAACAGGTTGTTATCATTGTATCCTTTTAGCGCCATTGTTAATGCCATTGCTTATGCATATTGTGCGAATAAGACTTGTCGTACTTGTACATATTTTCCATATATTCATTTCCCGTCGTGCGTACATCTTGGTCATGTAGCTGCATGGAAATATAAAACGGTTCTAGGAGGAGTCATGTCAGCAGCTAGCTCTCACATATCACTTTGAATTTTTTGTGTTAGGAGAATCGATGCTTTGTTATCCTTGATTCCTTCAATTTTTTTAATCGCGTGGTGAACTGATTGGTCGGAGGTTAAGAGATAATTTTTTCCATGTAATAATTCATTTGTAAGGTACCATAGTTGATCCATAAATTGGGCAATTGAGGAAATTATGTCCTCATCAAGTTCAATGATTATATCCCTTAACCATAAGGCCGCACATGGTTGTTGACTGTTGAAATTTTGTTCATGTAAATCTGCGACAAACCATAACTGATGTGCAAGAGGACAGTGGGAAAATATATGGGCATCTGATGTATCTTCTGAGGCACAAGTTAAACAAAATTGTTTCGTTGGACATTTTCTTTTATTTAAGATTCTTTCTTGTGGGTAGTTAGTCTTTGCAGATCCTCCACACAAAATGACATATTCTCTATGCTACCGGTAATTTCCAAAAAAAAAATCTAATAGGATGATATTCCATGACTACTGCTCGCGATACCTCATGCATTAGTTTTAAAAAATCAATGTTAATTGCGATGTTGTACTAGTTAATCAGTTTAAAATAACAACTAATAAAACAAGTTAATAAAAAACAAGTTAAATGAAACTACTTAAGACTTAGGCTAATTATATGGTATTCTTGGGGTATCATGAGCACCGTATACCCAGAAATATTTTGTTTATTCTTAATTGTAGAATGTGCATTCTTTTGTGTGATATTGTGCATTATAATAGATCAATTGTGATTGACACGTAAATATTATAGTGCATATTTAATAATTTTTAAACATACATACAATACACATCTTAATTGCAAGACTTATATCATGATTTTAACTAAAAACTATTTATTCTACAGATTAATCCAGAGACCATACTAGTACTAATTTCCGTTGATTTTCTCATGCAATCCACCTACTTTTCATTAATACATTTTCTAAAATTTAGCTAATCCGTCTCAAGATTTCGTTGACCATGGCTTTTGCTCAAGCAAGAGCTTTATGTGGACTTTATTAATATTGATAGCGTTGACTAGTTATCTTCCACAATTGAAGCAGCCCCAAATATACGTCAATGACCAAATTAATTATCATTTCATTCATTTGAACCATTTCGTCTTAATCTGCTCCTCTAATTATTCCTTTTTGATTCAAAATGTTGGGGCTATATCATCGCCTTTTAAATTTGAAGCTCAGCAATTATCCACCTTTATGAAAATAATAGCATGAGTTTTTACTTAATTTTGCGTCATTAATACATCATTTAACACGTCATTTGAGTTTGACCACAATATCACTTGCCATATAAATTTCGGATTTGGTGCTAAAAACAGCCATATTTTAACGGAAACAAACATTAACTAATAATGACCCAAAAAAACAAATCAGATTGCCTTTCTCTTATTCTGATCGGAAAAATTTACTCATTTCATTTCATGCCGTATAATCTAAACCACCAAATCATAAATAAAAATACTTTCCATAAGAAAAACACGTGCCTACGTGGCAGTCCATGACTGGTCCTTTTACTACACGTGGCAAAATGATATTTTCCCTATTTCGATTTCACACATGCTATTTAGAAAAATATAAAAGTAAAAGTCGAAACTGAATCCTTTTTTCTTTGGTGAATTCAATGTCATGAAATCAGCAGAAGAACTCTGAAAAAGGTAGGAGTTTAAAAGCGTACTACTTTTAAGCCTATGCATAGGTTAGAATAAACCCATCATTTCTCTCTCTAGGCCTCGACAACAACTCCTTGCTCTCTCTACAAATGAGAGGCGGCTTCGGCTTCACACCTTTCCTCACCCTTTAAATGACTCCTCCTCAGCCGGCCGCCGCCGCCATCATCATCGCCACCACCTTATCAATCCTCCTCCGGTTATCCACAGTTCAGTCTTTCGGAGGCTCCTCCACCACGGTGGCCGTCAGCTACGGCGAGTCCACCACCATCTGCAGTCTCGTGGCCGACGAGCCCACCCGTCAGATTCAATGCTGGAGAGACGGCCAAGTTTCATCCAACATCTATGCCGCCGATGTCTCCTTCGACTCCATCGCCGGCGGCCGCGACACCATCTGCGCAGTCCGCTCCGGCGGGTTCAGCGTCCTGTGCTGGAGTGTCGCGGACTTCGCGCCCAAGAGGATATACATTGCGCGGCCACCGGCAGCGGAGCCGATGGAGAGCGTTACGATCGGGGATACTCAAGTTTGCGGGTTGATTAACGGTACCCGAAACGTTACTTGTTGGCGGGGCGATTCGCCGGCAAATGGGTCGCTCAGA
>JAULKM010083255.1:0-11515 GCA_032355605.1 Rubia tinctorum
CAGAGTCGATTTTGGCGCAACCGGTGAACTTTTTACTCTTTGCACTAAGATCCCTCCAAGAAAGTGGGAGAAGTCAAAATGCAAAATTGGAGATACTCTTATGTTATTCACATTGTCACGACCATGTTATTCTGATTTTGACGTTAATGGGTCATGGGAGGGCATGAAATCTTCACAGGAAGTATTTGACGACACTTTTCAGAAATTACACTATGGCTTTTTTATGTGACGTTGCAAGAACCTAGCTTGGAACGAAACCGTAACTGACATGCTATCGCCATCGATTACCGTGAAAATTCTAGCAGGAACCGAAAAATTTGAGCTGAAAATTTGAGCTAAAATTTCCCCCTAACCCAATTTCATCTGAATTTTAATCACTAGCTATACCCATTTCACATCTCCAAAACACTTCCTCCAAACCCAACTCCCAAGTTCTTTCCATTCACACCATTACAGCAATTCAAGTGCTCAATCAAATTGATCCTCTCAAACATCAACAAGTATTAGAGTATTAGAGGATAGAGCATCTCCAGGTATAAATTAATTGAGGCAGGTTTCCATTCATTCCATGTTCGTTTTGCAATTTTATTAGTGATTTTGTACATGTCATTTTTTTCATGGTACAAAGATTGATTATATTCACGAAGTGTGATGATTTTATTACATGTTATATAGTGTATGGTGTTTGTGTTGTAAAAGTAATGCCATGTTTGTAAGAAGTGAGAAAAAAAAGGTTTAGATTAGGGTTGATTGTGGACAATAATTACATTTTCGTAAGAACACACTTGATTGTGCGACGTCGTTATCCATCCATCCATCAATCAGGCCTGGCGACATGTAACCGAAAATGACCAATGTCACACATGTTTAGGAAATGCTTGAAATAACTATGAATGTCCGACGCCGTTCAGCACGTCGGCCAATGCGACATTAATGTCGCATGTATGCAACGTCGTACTTATGCAGATGAGTTACATTTTTTTGGTTGAGATTAATATCATCTACATATGATTATATTATGTTTATTTCATTTGAGGACTGTCAATTTCTAACATAAATTTTGTTTCTTGTGGATTGGTTGTAATAGGACAATTAAGAGAATTATCAATGGACTTTCAGCATGTAGATAGATGGACTTGTCATTTCACTAGTCACCCTGATAGTGTTAATGTCGTACAACGTAGACAATGGAGGTTCAATACCAATAATATTTCAATTTCATAACTACCTTATCTATTTTAATAGTTTGTAACATATATGTAATATATGTGATAGTTGTGTGGGTTTTATCATGTGATTCCATTTGGCATTAATTGAACAACAATGGATTGTTGTATCACATTTAAGCGTTTCATGAGTTATCGAATATTAAATAACATGTAATAGAAAGTGATGAACGGTTGTTTGTGTCATAAAATATAAAATATTATAATATTGTAAGAGAATCAATGTCTCCCCGATGAACAAGCGATGTTGCACACACCAGTACAACAACGACGCCTTACTGACATTGCACAAACCGACATCGGTACTTTTTGTACGACATCAGACTTTCAAAACAACATCGTATTGGTCTTAGTTCCACGTCTGCATGCACACGACGTGACTGTCCCACAACGCGCAATGTCGGTTACAAGCGTCTGCGATGTCGCTCTCATTCAGACTTATGTAGGCCCTAACAAAGTCCCAACAATGGTCTCCCACCATCTGCCTTGTTTCTATGACCGACGTTGATCACAATGCCTGCCGACGTCGTTTCTAAATCGAGCTAATAGTGTACCTTTTACTACGCCAGTATTTACCTCAGTTTTTTTGGGACTAAAAACTGCAGTAATGTTTTTTGTAGAACCGAGGTAAAATGTCATGCTTCTTGAAATGTGGGCCTTTTCTAGAGATAAGCCAATCACATAGATTTTCGACCAAATGCACTTTACTTAATGACAAAAAGTCTTCCTAAAATTCAGAAAATTAAAGCACCTCGAATAAAAATCTGGCAACTCTCCATTCCACCTAGACCTGACAAAATATAACCGAACCCGAAAACCCAAAATTAAATAACCGAACCAAAATCAAACTAACACTCAAATAGTGGGACCCTATCAAACTGAAATCACCAAATTTAATCAAACCCGAACTAAAATTTCCAGACCTGATGGGACCCAAACCCGAACAACACCAGAACTGAACCCAAACCCGAAAAGGATCCGCACCCGAACCGAACCTGAATCTTAACCAGAAAAGAACCCGTACCTGAAAGATGCCTGATCATACTCGACTACTACTCGATTCAAAAGGAACCGAATTGATGCTAACCTAAATTTGAAGAGATTCAAATTATTGTTAACTCAAATCAAACAAGACCCGAATATGATTGAATAAGTATGTATATAATTTTTACTGTCTTAAATTTTAACTTGATCATATTAATTTGACAACTACATTACAATTCTAGACAAGAAAATACTTTATTATTTATTAATATGTTATTTAATATTACAATAACACATAAATTTAAAATGTGTAATAAATAGCATAATTAGATTAAATTATTTTAAGAGTATATTTTAAATGTATGTAATAAATGAAGGAACATTGAAAATTATTAATTAAAAATTATTTTTATAAACTCAAATTAATAATAATTAGTTATTATTTATTATTTAGAAAGAAATTAATTTTGAGTCGAGGATACTACATAAAGGATAATAAGTGCTTATAGAATTCAAAAATATATGTTTATCAAATAAGTTGTGGAGGAATATAAATAAATGAAGTAGTATAACACAATTAAAAAAATAAATCAGAATTAATATTTATTAAAAATCCACTTAGGGTTGATTATATAAAGCCATCGTAGTTATAAAAATATATACCTAAATACTCATTAGTATTAAGTTATAAAACTCATAATTACTATTAGTAAAATATTTAATTTCTATAGAAAATTGTCAATTTTTTATATAAAGTAAATGAGTCCGTCTCTTGAAAGACGGTCTTTCCATAATTCATGGAAAGACCAAGGTTTAAAGTGTAAATTAAAGAAATGATGATAAAATTTCCGGGTTGCATGAACCGGGTTATAAAATTTATAACTATTACACGTTGCATAATAAAACTTTAATATTGCAACAAATATGTTTTACCTTTTATTATTCTAATTAAACTCCGTCATTCCATAAACCTGTGGAAATTCCCAAGATTTTGCCAATCATATTTTGTTGCAAGAAAATCCAACAGCATGATTATTGATGGGCCGATCCATTTAATCATTATGGATGGGCTGCTAGCCTGCTTAGTACTATGTGTGGCTTTGAAAGCCAACAACTTGCCATGGTATGGTATGCCATGCTGTTCCTCGTTTCACATTTACAAACTTTCCAACAACCAACTAAATTTTAGTACTCCCTCTGATTTTTTAATATTGACACACTTTCTCCTTTAGGATGATTTTTTTAATATTGTCTCATTTCCTTTTTTGAAAATTTTTAGGTTCTTTTCACCTACACAATTTACTTTTACTCCTTTAATACATTATCAATCACTAATTCTACGTTTCTAAATCTAAGTGTTAAAAATAAGTGAGTCAATGTTAGTGAATGAGATGGATTGCAATAATGGTTGAAATCCCATCATGATTTTACAGTAGAAATCTCAGGCGCACTATATTTGAAATTGCCTTGCCTAATTATAAATGTGATCCCTTGTATGAGTCTGACACGTATCTTTAGACACTAGAAATATGAAAATGTGAAACAATGGTGTTTTGCTCCCTCCGTTCAACTAAGCCCATTTTCTCACTATTTAAATACGGGACATTTTCTTTTAGTTTCATGAAATATTTGTAGTGCGACAGATGGAGTATTGCTAAGTAGATGGAAAGTTGAAGAACGATAGACTTTCCCAATTGCATAATCACTAAATAAAATACAATTATATATTCCTTCAAAATAAAATTGCATGTAAAATGTATTTTCTAATAAATACTATTTTGTATATCTAATAAAACTATCACTAGTACATTGTAGAAAATATCTATTAAGATATATGGGTCAAATTGTAATACCTTAAAAAAAATGAAGGCAGTACTTGCAACGAGAGAATTGGTATCTAATTACCAATTGTGGAAACTGGATGTCAAGGGATACTGAAAAAGTTTGACAATTCTCCCTGAATTATTTCTCTCTCTCTTCACTGTTTTTTTCTTCCATTTTTTCTCAAATATTTCCCTAATTTTAAAAGAGTTAGGTGATAAAATGATCCTATGTTTTGGTTGAAAGTGTCAATCTAACCCTGTGAAATTCGAAAGTGTAATTCTAACCCTATTATTTGGTCAAAATTGTCAATCTAACCTTAGGAACCTAAATTTGGCCGAAATTATGTGAATTGACTATTATACCCCTGATAAAATTCAAAATTTTAAAAATATAGAAAAGACTATATTACCCTACCTCATTCTAAAAACCTAATTTTTCCCAATCCTCTCTTCTTGGAGCCGCTGCTCCTTCCTCCATCGGTAAAAGCTAATTTTTCCTCTGTTTCTTCACTTCACTTGTATCCAGTTCTTCATTTTCTGTCAGCTTTTCGTTTTCCTAATTCCTTGTTAGTTGATGCTAAGGACTTGTTGGCTGAACCATTTGTCCCCTTTTCTGAGCGGCCCTGAGCCTGACTCTTACCCTTCTCCATGGAGTATTTTTGCGTCCCAATTCAATCCAATAATACTATTCGGTAGACTCCAAGTCTTCTACTTCAATCCTAGTTCATTTCCTTTTCCATTCACTTCTGTAAACCCAAAAATACTGCGCAAGAATTGGAAAAGACACCATTGAAGGAAGCCCCAGAGCTAGATGGAGAAAAAATGTGTTGTCTTTGCTTAGATCTAAGCTGACCTCAGGTTTGCCGTAAAAACCCTCGATTTTTTGCTCTAGCCGAGCTAAACTAGCTTCTTTGTCGGTTTTCTTATTGATTGGTGTTTCCTGTTGGACCTGGCGAACTGGGTATCTTCCAAGATTTGAACTTTACGTGTGATTAGGTGGAGAGGGATGTTTTGAGGCATAGCGCTGAAGCTGTCATCTCCAGAGGCGGTGAAGGTTGCAATTCAGTCGGTCTATAAAGACTGTAATAATTATGGGAAAAGGTTGTCTTTCTCATTGATGATGAGTAAACTTTATACACGAGAGTTACAACAGAATTCCTAAACTAACTTCTATAGATTACAACAAAATATTGACTAGGATATTAGTTACAACAGAATATTGACAAAGTCAATATCTTAATACCCTCCCACAAGCTCACGATCGAGCACAGACGATAAGCTTGGATCGCAAATTTTGAAACCGAGAGGTGCCAACGACTTTGGTGAAGATGTCGGCGATTTGATCAACAGAGTTGACATGGCGAACAATCAAATCTCCTACTTGAACTTGCTCTCGGACAAAATGGTACTCAATTTTAATGTGCTTGGATCGCTGATGGAGGATCGAATTTGCTGTGAGAAGGTGGCACTGAGATTGTTACAAAGGAGAACTAGTGGACCAGGAGATGAAGCAGCCATTTCCTTAAGGAGCCGTTGAAGCCAGATGAGTTCAACTGAAGTAAAAGCAATGGCCCTGTACTCAGCTTCAGTGCTGGAGCGAGCAACCACATTTTACTTGCGGGAAGACCAGCTCACTAAGTTGCCACCAAAATAGATAGAAAAACCGTGTTGCGAACGGAAATCCTTAGGATCAGAAGCCCAACTAGCGTCAGTGAAGCAGACAAGCCGAGAGTCACGAGCAGGACGGATAAAGAGACTGGTATTAAGGGAACCTTTGAGGTAGCGAAGGATCCTTTTTACCACATCCCAATGATGATCAGATGGCTTGTGCATGAACTGACAAACTCTATTAACATAGTAAGATATCTCAGGACGAGTGATGGTGGCATATTGGAGAGCTCCTACAATACTGCGATAGAGATGTACATCAAAGAAAGGATCACTGCCTAAAACAAGCCGAGAGCCGGGGATGACAAGTGAGGCAATTGGTTTGGCGCTCATCAAGAAGGTCCAGAATGTATTTCCGTAGAGAAAGCAGAAGACCCGAATCAGTGCGATGAACTTCAATGCCCAAGAAGAAATTGAGAGCCCCTAAATCCTTCAGAGTGAAGACCGAGTTGAGATACTTGATGAAGTCATCAATGAAGGACGAGTTGGAGACAGTGATAATAAGATCGTCCACATAAACAATCACATACACAACATCAGAACCATGATGCTTGATGAACAAGGAGGAGTCAGAGATACACTGCCTAAAGCCATGGCGAATTAAAGCCAGATTGAGTTTCTGAAACCAGGCACGCGGAGCTTGTTTAAGGCCATAGAGGGCCTTTTTAAGTCTGCAAACATGTGATGGTCGATCAGGAGAGATAAACCTGGGCGCTTGCTCCATGTAGACCGTTTCAGCCAGATCACCGTTGAGGAAGGCATTATTAATATCCACCCACATAAGAGGCCAAATGCAAGTGACTGCAATGCTTAGCACCACCTAAATTGTGGTCGGCTTAATGATAGGGCTGAAAGTGTCGAAGTAGTCGACGCCCTCCTCTTGATTGTAGCCCTTGGCACCAAACGAGCCCTGTACCTGTCAATGGATCCATCTGCCTTTTTTTTTATCCTGAAAACCCACTTACATCTAACAATATTAGAAGCAGGGGGCCTAGGAACTAAGTCCCAAGTCCCATTAGCAATTAAAACATCAAATCTAGTTGCATAGCATGTTGCTAATTAGGGTTCTTTTTGGCTTGGAGAAATGCTTTGGGTTCAAAGTCATAGAAATCACAGGTGATGGGGTGTTTGGTAGCTGTATAGGCTTTGGGTTTAAGGGAATTAGTGGAGGTTCGAGTGACCATACCATGTTCAGAATTATTGGATGGGCAAAAATACGAGGGAGCTTGTTGATATGGAACGACCGACTGAGAAACTAGTGATGGGAAAGTCGGCACAACTGGAGGAGATGGTGGCGTAAGGCCAGAAGAAGAAGACAGCGGCGGGTGGACAGAAGCCGTTGGCGGTGGACTAGCTGAGGAAGAAGGAAACACCGCCTCCTGAAGCGGTAGCAGGGAAAGCTCGACATTCGACGAATCTAACTGACCCAATTGAGAGCTATGCTCGAGAAAGTGAAAAGAAGATTCGTCAAAAACAACATGCCGAGAAATATAAGTTTTAGAGGATGGTACACGCTAACACAAGTAGCCTTTATGTTTAGTACTATACCCTAGAAAGATACAAGCCACGGAACGAAATTCCAACTTGTTACTATTGTAGGAACGAAGATAGGGAAAGCACAGACAACCAAATGATTTAAAAAAATTATAATCAGGTTGACGGTGATACAGACAAGCATAAGGTGATTTGTAATCAAGAAGAGGAGTTATAGTTCTATTATTCAAGTAGATCGTCGTATGAAAGGCATGCTCCCAAAATGTAAGAGATAAATGTGAATGGGCCAGAAGAGCCAAACCCTTTTCTACCATAACTTGATTTCGTCTTTCAGATGCACCATTTTGTTCAGGAGTATGTGGACATGAAACAAGATGAAGTATGCCATTAGTTTCAAGAAAAGTTGACACATTGCGACACTCACCACCCCAATCAGATTGAAAAGCTTTGATTTTAGTGGAGAACTGTGTTTCAACCATTGTTTTGAAAGATTGAAAAATAGCTAAAACCTGAGATTTAGAAGCAATAAAATATACCCAGACATACTTGGTGCAATAATCATAGACAAAATAACGATTACCATTCAAAGAAAGTACAGAGACAGGGCCCCAAACATCCGAATAAACAAGATCAAATGGTTTTGAAGAAATAACATGACAAGAAGGAAGACGATGTCTATGACTTTTTCCCATTTGACAGGCACTGCATAAAGGCAATGATTTATTAGCAGAGATAGGCAAATAAAAAACAGCTAGTTGTCGACGTAACACAGACTCATGAGGATGTGATAAACGATGATGGCAACAAGCTGTAAAAGCTCGTTCACCAACAAACACACGGGGACTAGTTGAAGGTGAACGAACGGGAAGACGGTACAAACCATTTTCAATGATTCCCTTGAGTATTCTCTTGCCCTGAAAGTTCTTAACATAACAATGATTAGCATGAAGTTATACGAAGACATTGTTATTAAGGCATAATTGGCGAACACTAATAAGATTTTTGGAGACTTGTGGAAGAACAAGAATATCATTTAGGGCAAGGGGTTTAGCAACATGATCAACAAATAAAGAAAGATTGCCAGTATGCGCAATGGGAAGAGACTGACCGTTTGCGACGACGAGGTTGTCACTGCCAGCATATTCAGATTGAATATTTAGACCCGAAAGATCAGCTACAACATGGTTTGTGGCTCCGGATTCTATCACCCATTGACCTGTGATGGCTGAGGGGCTCTGAGGATACACCGCAAATGCTTGTTTGCCGGTGGAGACTTGGCGAAGACGGTCAGCAGCTCTGCGGTTGGTGGCAGGGAAAGCAGATAAATTTAGCCGCTGATGACAGTTCCGCCCATCATGCCCAGGCTTGGTGCAAATCTGACTAACCAGACGAGGACGATCACCCAACGGGGCAGATTCCGGCAGAGGTTGGCGACCTGAGGAGCTGCGCCTGTGAGCTATGTTTACTGACGGGAAGGAAAAGTTGGCGCATGAATCTATAATTCGCTGCTCTTCTTGAAGAAGCAGTCCAAAGAGCTCTTTTGATGATACAGGTTCCAGACGCATGCTAATTGTCATTTTAAAGGCACAGTATTCAGGCCCCAAACCAAACAAAACATAGGAAACAGAATCCTCATTCGAAAACTCCGTGAGACACTCAGCCAAGGAATCATAAATCAATCTCTTCTTTTCAACGTATTCTAAAATAGACAGGTTACCTTTGGAGAGCATCTGGATTTGCTGCTTAAGATGCATCTGTCGGGCAAGAGTTTGAGATTGAAAAGTTTGCTCCAGCATAAGCCACACCTCAGACGTTGTTGTAGTGCAAGCAACATGACCAAGCATAGGAGTAGTGAGGGTGGAACAAAACCATGAAAGGACTAATCTGTCCTTGCATCTCCAAGTTGAGAAATTAGGATTCGGCTCACGAGTGGTGGAGTCGATAACCGGAGGGAGCGTCGGCGAGGGAACATTGTCGCCAATGAGAAAACATTCGAGCTCATAAGCTTCAAGAGCAAAGTGTACCGTACCGCGCCAGAGAGAGTAGTTGGTTCGATGAAGATGAACATCGAACGTGGGAATCTGATTTGCAGAAGAAAGAGCTTGGGAAGTCGGAAGACATAGCTTAATTGGAAATAGGTGAACTGGAGAGAAGTGTGAATGGAAGGTGGATAATTAGGATGAAAGTTGGACGCAGGTTTGCTGTGGGAATAATTATGAAGGGAAGGTAGATAAGTATGAAAGGAAGCTTGGAGATAATTGTGGAATAAGAAGAAAACTGTGAGGAAAAATATATGACGATCCTCGATTAGCTCTTGATACCATATAACGAGTTTAATAATCATGGGAAAAGATTGTCTTTCTCATTGACGATGAGTAAACTTTATACAGGAGAGTTACAACAGAATTCCTAAACTAACTCCTAAAGATTACAACAAAATATTGACTAGGATATTAGTTAATTGATTTTATGATAGGAGCTCATGATTCTAATATGGTATCAGAGCTCAAGGTTGGCCCATAACTCCTTTATATCCACGTTTGCGCGATGATTAATACCGCTGCATGTGAGGGGGCGTGTTAGAGTCCCACATCGGTGGTTGACAGAGTTATTACTCAATATATAAGATTATGGGTCACCCCTACTTAGTACCAATTGGTTTTATGATAGGAGCTCATGATTCTAATAGATACAATCAGTGGCGGATGTACACGGGGTTGGAGGGGGCTCCAGCTCCCGCCAAGACGAAAATTACGGGGAATTTAGGCAGTAAAATATTTTTAAAAAATTATCAACCCCTCTGATAAAGAAAAAAATTGAGTAGTTTTTTTACTAATAGGTCAGCCCCGCCATAAATCTATCCTGGCTCCGCCACTGGATACAATAAGAATCAAGTCTGTCCATTCCTTAACCAACTAGTTGGCGCATGAATGAAGCAGCGACATAACCAAGTTTTGGTGCTTCGTATTTTTTAGGGGGGGGGGAAAAGTGCAAGAAGCTAACCCCACAAATTAACCTCTTATTGTTTACTCATTAATAACGCAAATACACATTATGAGCAAAGTAACTTAGATTTTACGCATTTGGTGGCATGCCATTTTTTCTTATAAACAAACTGAATTTTATATCAATGCAACATATTACATAGTCTTATCTAAATTGGAAGGTAAACGATGTTTTTCACTTGCCAGAGAGTCCTATTCAAAGACGGATATAAAAAATTGTATTTGGTGGGTCACTAAATTGTTAGTGGTGGAGGAATGATGTAGGCAATGAGAATATAATGGAGGTAGTGTTTTTTTTTTTTTAAATTTTGGAAGAATACAGTGAAGGTGAGATTAGAATACGGTAGTTTCAAAATTGAAAATAAACTAGGACACTAATAAAAAAATCATGTACTAACACGTTAAAGATTCTTTAATTTTTTTTAAAAAAAAAATGATGGGGCGGATGCCTTGATTTGCGTAGGCCTAGATCCGCCCCTGCACCTATTGACCTTAGAAAATCTAAAATCTTGGATTGCAACGCTGCGTGCAACTATTTGAGAGAGTAATTACCATCTCCATCTCCATTTTTGTAATTCTTCGACTTTTTTCTTGAATGTTCTAATATTTTGGATGGTTTGTGTGAAGTTTGACTCGGATGGAGTTCCATTTAAATCTTCGATTTTTCATTGTTTCAACTTCAAACTGTTTGGTTCGTCTGATTGAGATTCCTTCACTTGTGATTATTTTTAGTGAAATGAGATTGTAAACTTTGAAAGAGTCGATTTTGGGCAAAAACATTAATTTTACAATTGTTTATAAAGATTTCAAGAACCCTGTCACTCAGATAGATTCAGGGCCTTCCGCCACATATAATTGATTTTTTCTTGTAACTTATCATTTGCAAAAAAAAATTAAAACTTAAAGAAATAAATCATCCTTTCCAAATCTACTCACTCACACTATTTTTGTTTATTTATTTTTGTCATGTTTCTATTATTTTCTTTTGAGTTAAGTGCCCATATGACCCTATGTTTTGGTCGAAAGTGTCAATATGGCCCTGTAAAAATCTAAAAGTGCGATTATAACCCTATTATTTGCTTGAAAGTGTTAATCTAACCCTGACAACCTGAATTTGGTCAGAATTATGTGAATTGATCATTGTACCCCTCTTTAAAAAAATAAAATTTCAGAAAATATCTAAAGGACTATTTTACCCTCATCATTCTTTGTTTATTCCTTTAGACCCAGAAGAAAAAGCGCTGACTCTCTCCCCTCGCTTCATCCATTTGCGCCGATTCATCCATCTTTGCTCCAACTCCGTTTTCCATTTTCC
>JAULKM010083266.1:0-11514 GCA_032355605.1 Rubia tinctorum
TGTTTATTTTGTTGAGTTTAGTTAGGATTGATGATTGTATGACCTTTGGTGTTCTGTGCGTGGTTGTTATTTTGTTACTTTTTTTTTTTAATGTTGATGGGTTTTGCTTTTATAATATGTGTTGATATAACCCTACACTTTTTACGAATGTGTTGACATAACCCTATAAGTATCAGGAATGTGCAGATATAACCCTATCAGTTTTCATAATTTGCATATACAATCCTACTCGGTTCCGCGGCGGTCCGGCGGTTCGACGGTATTAATGATGCCAAGGGCAATAAAGTCATTTCCTATCCTTTTGTTTTAAAAATTTTCATCAGAAGGACAAAAATGTCTTTACAAGAAATTTTGGCTAAAAGTTGTTGGAAAAGTTTATATTTGCACTTTCACTCATTATTTAGGGTTATATTTGCACTTTCAATTATACCAGGGTTACATGTGCACTTTTGTCAATTATGTAGGGTTATATATGCACTTTTCTCATTTATCTGAGTCTGTTATATCACATATTCGTCAACTACAGGAGGAGGTACACAACCTGGAGGATATGAACAAAAGCTATCAAGACATTGTTAATGTCATGAGTATGTAACTTGATCATGAAGAGTTCGGTCCTATAACTGATTTTAAGGTGTATTACGCTAAGTATCTTGATCGTATGGAATGAAGCATCTGAACCCTCCATCTTGCATACTTTTACATATGAAATGGTGTTACGATCATCTTTAATCTGAAGAATATCAAGCTGAGCAATCCCCCCGCTTTGGCGGTTTTTCTTCTACTGGGTTATCTCGTGCACTAAGGCATAGATAACTTGTTTGATGTAATACTTCATTTCTCCACACATTTCAAATTCTATCTTTGCACTTTTATTTTGTAATTTTTTTAATTTTCAATGCATTTGCTCGTATGCATTTATATTTGATTTTTGCAAGATCTAAAGCTTGTGAGATTAAGGTTGTAAATTTATGTGCATATTTGACACATTTATTATCATCTTTTGTTTGTAGTTTTAGTTAGGTTTATACGAAAAAAGGTTTGGACGGCCATTGATGGTTTTCTTGTCTAAATTTTGAGCTTTGTAGACTTAATTGAAGCTAATGGACACTTTGTATTCATAGGCACAAAGATCTTCCTTTGTGATCTTATAGTAGGTTGCTCGTGAGTACTTTTTCATCATCTTTTGTAGAAGGCCATCCGCCAGGGTGGTAGATGGTATTTGAAAGTCATTCGTAAGGATGGTAGAAGATATCAAAGGTCATTCGCAAGGATGGTAGTAGATTGAAGGCCAAAGACTCCAAAGCATGGTAGCAGATGAAATTGCACGGAGTTCTAGGAACAATCCGAGAAGAATCAACCCTTGGGGTTGGCACCATTGTATTTTTCTTCTCAAACGCTATAAAATTGACTATAAGAACTCTCTAATCGGATTAGCGGTTCTTCCATAGCGGAGCAAAAAAGTCAGTCGATTGGACTAGCCAAGGCCAGCAGGAGGCTAGCCTAACCGGCACGAAAGGTGGCCTAGCACAGTCATGCCAGCGCTCATCATAGACCGTGCAAGCAACGTGGGTTGTGCCAAAGGCTTCTATCACGGACTGTATCGACCCCGACTACCCATGACCCATGTCTTCGTTCCACTCCAAAATTTAGCTAAGTATGGGCGCAGACCGTTCCGCTTCACACGGTCTACGTCATTTCAAGTCACCAATGCCAAGACCAGCCCACAGGGTGTGAAGAATGACACGGCCCGTGCCATGATACTAAGAAAAATGAGGTTCCAACCGATGGGCTGCGCTAAATGACACGGCCCGTGTCATGAATCGTTATAAATAAGTTAACTGTTAATCAATTAATATATGAACGCAACATGTCAGAGCGAAGTTACACATGGGTCGGTTAACCGAAAGGTTAACCGATTCGTGTGTGACGTCACATATTATGTAAACTTCGGAAATTAAGAATAACCAAAGTCTCACAAATATCGGTAAAACCAAATGTATAACCGATAAGTATGTGACATCATATGCTGGATCAAATGCTATATTAATGAGTAAGCGACGTCGCACATGGATCGGTTAAACCGAATGGTAAACCGATAAAAGTGCGACGTCATATGCAACCTAGAGAAATTATGACCAAGCGACGATGCACACTTGTTGCTCAAACTGAAAGGTGAAAGATTGATAGGCGACGTCGCATTCATGGAACAGGGAGACTCCAACAACAACAAAAATAGGCCAACCACGAGTACATAAACCAAAATCAATTTAGCCATAACATAATCGACATGCTAACACCCCATAACCTAATTAATGAACCCTAATCCATAGACACATCCTTACATGAAGTAAATAACACATTCAAACACCTTAAACATAACAATTTCAATAGTAAATTTAAAGCAAACAAAATGTAAACTAACCAAATGTAAAAATCATACCTTTTGAGAGGATAGGCAGGATGACTATTGGAATTCGAGGGAAAGTTGAATGTTTAAAGTTGATTATGAGGTGGGGTTCATATATATAGTCGTTACAAGCCTTGTGAATTTTCCCCCAAAAGCAACGTCGTATGCAAGTCGCATACGTTACCGACGGTATTGACAAGTTAATTTGTCTGACTGTGGGCTTAATATTTCAGCCCACTTGCTTAACAAATGGGCCTCAATCAGACCAACTGCATAACCGACGTCGCATATAAGCCATTATTTATGAAATTTCACGGACATACTACTGACGTTGGTTATAGATATATTGGGCCCTAACAATTCAGCTCACTAGCAAATTAACTGGGCCCGCGTTTGACCAAAATGAACATAAATGATGTTAAAATGGTACACAGTTAATTAGACATTATTAATTGATATTTTTATGTCAATGAACTTCATTAATGTCCTGTTTGATCTGAATCAATTTCAATACAACTGGTGAACTTTTCCGTTTTTACAATTAGGTACCTCCAAGATCGTGGGGGGGGGGGGGATATACACAAAATTGGATATAGCCAATAATCTAAATCACATTGCCACAGTGATGTTGTTACGACTTATGCATCAAGGACACTGGGGTATTATTCCCTCGTTCTTATTAGTATTCCATTAATACCATGCTATGAGCATTGTTAATTTGAAAGATAAATTCCACCTCACCAAAATCGGATGAAGTAACGCATTCTAGGTTTCTCTTAGAATTTAGAAGATAAGAAAAAACCAACCATTAATTCACTAACGTTCTAATATAGGGCCTGGAGTTAGTTATATAGTATACGATTAATAACTAGTGTGCAAGGGCTAATCGGAAGATTTTGTTAAAGTCTCAGTGGGGTTATGCCAGTTTCATTATGACTGTCGGTGAACATTAATTAGTTTGAATGGGGATAGAAAAGGTCCTGTGAATGAAGATTGGAATCCAATTTGAGCATGCCGTTTACTTTTCAATTTTTTTAAATAAGCCTTTCCAACAAAGTGGTGGAAGTCGCAATGAAAAACTGGAGATACCCTTATGTAATTCACCAAATCACGAGACCGATGATCTGGTTTTGTCAAGTTTTGGTCAACGGAACAAGACCACAATTTCCTCAAATAGTGTATAATGAAACTTTAAGAAAACTAAGCTATGACCCCCAACTTCTTTGAATGCTCACTTTACTTATTCATTCTGCACCTGAACATAAAATATCCGTTCTGTCCTACAGAGGATGGAACCGGGTTAATCGTCTGTCATTTTTCTTAACATTGTGTTCCAACCCTAACTATCAGCGTTATGAGAAGGATAATTTCCACCAAATAGAATCAAATGAAATTTCATTTGCCATCTTCATAATGTACATAATTTCTGAAATAGTGCTAGACGTGGTCTACAGTATATTGCAGAAGATTACTATTAAGTATATATATACAAGGTTTATTTGGGAAGATATGCTCGTAGTCTATCTAGGGATAAGACCATTGTTTCTAATACCGACGTCCTGAATAAGATATGGGTGACCAAGGTTATTTTCAGAAATATCGTAATTAAGTTTAGCACTACCGGTGCATTTATTCATTTCTTGCACTCAAGTCCTTACAAGGAATTGAGATAATTTTAAATCTAAAATTGGAGATAACTATTTGTTATTCACAAGTACAGGAGTATTCCGTTCCTGTTTGGCATAAACAGGTGGTCGAAAGGGCCCACAATCTTAACACTGAAAATTATACTTTTGCTCATACAAGCGACGTCGCATATGGTTCGCATACACCGAACCAATAGACGATATTTAATCGACGTCGGGAAACAAAATTTTCAGCCAAAATTTTGAAAAAAAATTCCCCTCAAACCCATCTCATTTATACCATATATAGCAACAATACCCAATCATTTCTCATCTCAACACATGCACGTTTTCCTACCCCAAATCCAAACCTTTCTCTCTATTCACACCGTTTCAGCTCTACTCAAGAACCTAATCTACTCTCTTCTCCCAAACAACAACAAGTATCCTAGAATGGAACATCTCCCGGTTCAAATTAATTGAGGTAGTTTTCCCTTCATTCAATGTTCATTTAACACTTTTATGAACATACCTTCTACAATGATTGAATAATTTCATCAAGTATGTTGACTTTGTTACGTGTTATACAGTGTATATTAATTGTGTTCTCAATATCATGCAATGATTTTAAGGGTGAAATTAGGGTTGATTGTGGAAAATAATAAAATTTTCGTATGAACACAGGTTGAATGTGCAACGTCGGTCAGTGCATTGTCAAGTACAAGATACGACTGAATGGTTACCCAAGTCGCATTTGGCAGGAACTGACATGAATGCATGTGAATATCTGACGTCGCTTGTCAATCGGATACTGCGACCTCGGTCCTTTCACCTTGCAATGTTACTTTCCTACATTCCATGTTTAGATTTATGTCGTACACTCTCGGCTTAATAATTTGTACATGTATTGTTACAAGTGTATCTCGTGTACTAGGAAAATGGGAGATATTGATTTGAACCGTCAGTATTTTAATATATTAGTAATGTTGGTTTTTGTAAATACAATGTAATTGCAATGGACAGATGGTTTGTTGTGTCATCAGACATTAAATATTTCAATATTGTATGAGAAACGATGTCTAATCGATTCATATGCAATTTCACACAAGTTCACAATTGAAATGATATTAAATCGGCATTGCATGAACCGTGGTGTTCTGAACGACGTTGGCCACAGAAAATGACATCGTATTTATCACCGTTCTACGCCAACGTGCGATGTCACTTTTGATGATCTGTGATATCACTTTTCATATGAATGACATTAATTTGGATGATTTCACACCTTTTTTTTGTCCTATCACATGCCTTCATGCTCTGACTAGCGTCACTACCATGTGGAAGCCGACATCGATTTCTGCAATATCGCAGGTATGAACTACCCTAGTCGAAAAACTACCGTTGACCAACGTCGGTCACAAACCTTACCGACGTCGGTTAAAAACTGAGGTAAAGGTTTTTTTACTTCAGTTATGAACTGAGGTAAAAACAAACCTTTTACTCTGGTTGTATTTACTTTGGTTCTTCCAGGACTAAAAAATCGAGGTAAAAGGTCCTGAAGAACGGAGGTAAAATGTCATGTTTTTTGTAGTGTAAGTGTGGGGGGAGCATTGTACTTATTCTTTGATAATACGATCTTCAATTTCTATGTGGTTTAGAAGGCATGATTCTTGATTGCATGATTTTCTTGATGGAATGCCATGATTGTTCATGGGTTGGTTATTTAGGGGGAATGTTTCTTGATTGATGGCCTTCATGTTGAGATGGCATGATTTGAAATGTTGCGGTTATTTAGGAAGAAAGGTTCTTTTGAATGAGTCTTAATGCATGTTCTTGGCTATCTTTGCATCACCACCTTTTTGTTGTTGTGAATATGATGGCTCCAAAAAGGAATAGGTCGAAAAAAGGAACAACTTCCCAGTGTGACAAAGGGAGGAAAGCGGCTAATGTTGGGAGACGAGAGTCAGCAACTTCCCTTCCTCATAACCCCAGTTTCGTCTTTGATGAGTTCATGAGGTTGCCTATCATTTTTGGGAGTGCAGCTCAGAGGTGGAAGTACTTGAAATGCCCAAAGCGAACCATATTGAGGACGAAGTTTTCTTGCAAGGAGACCTTGGGAGCTATAGGTCTACTCGATCCCCTCAAGTATTTGCTAAGCCGAACCTACATATGGTGGACTTGGAGTTTTTGGCAATCCTGGAACAATCAAAGGACAGTGAGGGAATGAGGAGCATCCATTTCCACTTGGATGATAAGGTGTACACTATGTCACATCGGTACATTGCCCAAGCATTCAAGAGGAAGTACAGGAAGGAGATTCCGAAGACACACCGACAAGGCCTTCCATTTTCATTGAGCAATTTTTGGAGAATCCTTTTGGGCACAGAGAAGAAGCATCTTTTCAAGAGCACCACAATTATTCATCTGGCATTGTGATATGTTCAACGATTGTTGTCCATGGGAGTATTCTATCACGGGGAAATTTCACAGTGTCCCGGTTCGGATGTCCAAGTTCTTCGGACGATGACTCTGGATGTGAATTTCTACCCTAACATAGTGGTGTCTTTCATGGAGGAATGCATTACCACAAGAAATAAGAAAGGTGGAAAGATATCTATAGGTGGCATGATCAGAATTTTAGACCAACATTTGGGCCATCCGATTCCCTCTTCGTTTGCGGTGGCGAATTTGGGTCGTTCGGGAACACAGTATATGATAGACAAGCTAGAAAAAGCGAGTATGGTGGCCACCTTAACTTCATAAAATTTCTTCACATGGTTATATGGTGGCTCCTCAGTGTGCAATTTTATGATTCTTCCACAGCCAGAGAGTACATCTATCGATCGGGATGGGCATACAGTTGAAAGAATTTGGGAGGAGGCTAAGTTTCATGGAGGGAACCATGCATGCTTGATATTCTAGGTTGGAGTCCATCGAGCGGGAAATGAAGGAGGAGTTCGCCATTGTAGTTGAGAGATCGAATGTCCAAGAATAAGCCATCAAGCAATTAATCAAGAGAGTCCACATCTCAAGGCTCGATGGTTTCAGGATGTCATTCCTATTGATAGGCAAGATATGCGACAAGAGGAGACCAGAAGGAGGCATGAGATGCGACACTTGAGGAAGGACTCTTTGGGGTCACGGGAGTGAGTTCCACTACTTTTCTCTTTCCCACTCATGATTTTTATTGTTTCATTGCATAGGGAACAATGCAAAGTTCCAGTGTGGGGGAGAGAGTAGTGAAACACTTAGGAGTTTTTAATCTTGGGATTCCTTTGTGTTTTTCATGTTGTTCTTGTTTTGTGTTTTTGGTGTTATCTTTGGTTTTGGGAAGTTTGGTAGAATTTTTGGTGGTGTGATCTTTAGGGTGATTACATTGTTTTTGTGGGGAATGTTTTGGGATGAAACTTTGGTGGTGTAATTTTTCCTTTTCACTATCTTTTGTAGTATGAAGCCCAACTTTGGAGCATTTTATGCTACACAACAAAAAAATTGAAAATTTGAAGAAAAAAATATACCCTGCTAAGTTGGAAACTCGAAATGGAAACTTGGGCAAAAATGGGAAGAAAGCTCGGACAGGTCGAAAGGCCAAAGTAAAAATGAGAGGCTAGGCCAGGCTAAGTTGAAAAACTTACGCAAAAATGAGAGGCCGTGTGGAAAAAGGTGAGATGGTGAGCTCAACATGTGTGAATGCTAGGATGAAAACTCGAAACGGATCCTAGGAAAATTGAGAGAAAATGGAAAGTAAGCTGAGGATTCTTCATCATTATCCTTGATTATAGCTAAGTTGAGAATCTTGAGTTATCCATAGTTGCAACCAAGTTGAGGATCTTTTGGATTATCCTTGGTGGTTTTTTCGGCAACAACTCTTGGATTACTTTTGGCAGACTATTCGATGGAGTAAGCTAGTTCAACACTTATCATTTGTACTTGCCTTTTTCTTCACAATATTTTGGGTGGTTAGGTTACTTTAGTATCTTCGGGGAGTGTGAGAATTGTGAGATTCTTAGTTTGGAGGAACTAGGGTAGCTTGGGAATAAGTTGAATGTATTGGCTAACTTCTCTTTGCATGCTACATTTTGCTTTGATCTTTTCTCCTTTTTTGTTTACTCGAGGACGAGTAAAGGTTTAAGTGTGGGGGGATTGATGTGCACCATTATGCATGTGTTAGCCGATGCATTTGACACATTTACTATCATCTTTTGTTTGGTTGATTGCTAGTGTTAGTTAGATTTACACGACAAATGGTTTAAACCGCAATTTTTGGTTTTCTTGTCTAAATTCTGAGTTTTGTAGGCTTAATTGAAGCTAAAAGATACTTTGTATTCACGGGCACCTAGATATTCCTGTTTGATATCATTAGTAGATTGCTCGTTAGTTCATTTTATCATTTTTTTTATCGAAGGTCATCCGCGAGGGTGGTAGAAGATGTTTGAAGGCCATTCACAATGATGGTAGAAGATATCGAAGGCCATTTGCAGGGATGGTAGTGGATTTAAGACCACAGACTCCAAAGCTTGGTAGTGGATAGAATTGAGCTCGGAAAAGACGGATTCAAAGTTCAAGAAGGCCAAAGAAGAAACTGGGAAGTGTTGTCCAAGATTGCGCAGAGGTTTGGGAACAACCAGAGAAGAATCAGCCCTTGAGGGTGGCACCACTGGATTCTTCTTCTTAAGAGCTATAAAAACAACTACAAGAACTCTCAGATAAGATCATCGGTTCTTCCGAAGTAGAGCAAACAAGTTAGCCACTCGGACCAAGCAAGGATAGCATGAGGGCAGCCCAACTTCCACGAAGAGAGGCCTAGGACGACCGTGCCAGTGCTTAGCACGGACCGTGCCAAGCAACCCGGGTCATGCCAAAGGCTTCTAACACAAACCCTACCGACCCCGGCTGCCCGTACCCCATGTCTTCGTTCCACTCCAAAATTTAGCTAAGTATGTGTGCATACCATTTTTTTTCACATGGTCCACGTCATTTCAAGTCACCAATGCCAAGACCAGCCCATGGGATGTGAAGAACAACACGGCTCGTTCCATGATACTGATCAAAATGAGGTTCCAGCTGATGGGCCGCACCAAACGATATAGGATGCACATTAGAAGATAAAAAATGGAGTTCCGACCGACGACCTGTGCAGGTTGACACTGATCGTGCCAGCACAAGGCATACAGTTCATGCCATAACTAACGAACTACACCAGCACGACCGATGCCCAGCGCAACCACGAGGGGGGCCTCGGCTGCATGGACCTAGCCAGACACCACCACCACCCCTGGTGTCATTTGCGGCTATTAGGATTTTTGCCCTATTGTTTTGGGCCTTTTCAAGGCCAAATTCCCTACTACTATATATATGGACCCTTGTCTACTAAGGTTTAATTTTATGCCCACTTTTCATCCTTTAGAGTAGGTTAGAGAGATAAAATACTCTTCCTTCTCTCTAGCTTATTTTTCTTTCTTCTTTCTTCTTTTGACCAAAAGTGTAAATCCAATGCAATACTTGGGTTCAATGATCAGGTAGTAGGTAATTAACTTGGAGATTATATTTATATTCATGCATTAATATTTATTTTGTGAGATTTCTTAGATCAACCAAATTCTATGTCATTTGTGATATTATATTGGCTTGATCTTAATGTTTTTTTGTGAATTGCATGATTGTCACACTTAGTTAGCACAAGCCAAAGTCTAATTTCATGTTACCACAATATTGATACCCCCGGGGAGGGAAACCTAGATGCGCTTGGGGTAACGATGGGTCCGGATCCACGTTGGTATATGCACGTAAGTTGTTGTTGTTAATGCTACGATCGACCGTGCACTAGTAAGCTGACGAGTTGGTCTGAAGGGTAACATGTAGAGATAGATAAAGTAGCAAACTAGGGTTAGCTTTGCAATAATAGAGTCATCGATAAGATGCTTCAACCCCTTTGCCTTTTAGGCCTAGGGAGAAACATTCATGGTGTAGTGCCCGAGACGTAAACGCACGGGGGAGATTCAGGTTTGCACGGCATGCAGGGCCGTCATTGCACTCCCCTGATTACAGATGCAGTGCCAATGGAAGAATACATGCGCACCCTACGTGACAGGTATGGGGAAGTGTTGACCATCGACCACACCACTTGTCAAAAAACACTAGAATAGGCTTAAAGTTGTATGTGATGAAATTGATGATCGAAATGACATTAATTATGTTACGCAAATATTCCCCAAGTGCTAGTTTATATAATTTATTCTCGTGATCATTTGCATGCTAGTAGTTTTAGTTATAAAAACCCCCAAATGATTGTTTTACCAACACTGATTGTTCCTAACACGTGGTCGGATTGACAACCCGATCACGGTTGTGTATAGTTAATTATTAGATTCCTAACATCTCTGTGGAGCGGTACTTGCCACTATCTACCATTCTTGGTAGTGTAGTAGTAGGAACGGCAGAAACATTACAAATGTTATCTTTGACCCTTAACAATCCTCCTCTCGAGTTTAACGACGTTGAGAAGGGCGGGTCACGGCTTCCTGGGTTTTTTGGCCCTTTTCAATGCCTAATTCACTATTACTATATATATGAACCTTTGTCTACTAGGTTTAAGTTAATGACCATTTTTTTATCTTCAAGAGTAGGCTGAAGAGAGAAAATACTCTCTCTTTAGGTTCTTTTTCTTTCTTCTCTTTATTTTTTTTGCCCAAAAGTGTTGGACATAATGAAATAATTGGGTTCAATGCTTAGGAAGTAGTTAATTAACTTGGGGATTATATTTGTATTCATGTAATAATGATTATTTTGTGATATTTCTTCGATCTACCTTTTTCTATGTATTTTGTGATCATTACGTTGGCTTGTTCTTCATATTCTTTTGAATTGTATAACTGTCACACTTAGTTAGCACACACCTTAGTCTACATTCATGTTGATGCATTATTGATACCCCCCGGGGAAGGAAACCTAGATGTACTTAGGGTAACAATAAGTATGGATCCATGTGGGTGTGTGTACGTAGGTTACCGAGTTAACGTTACGATCGACCATGCACTAGTAAGCCGGAGAGTTGATCCGAAGAGTTACAGGTAGAGATAGTTAAAGTAGCAACTAGGGCATCTTTGTGACCCTAGAGCCATCGATAAGATGCCTACTTCCTTTGCCTCCGTAGGCCTTGGGATAAAGTGTTCGTAGTGTTTTGCCCGGGAGTTAATCGCACGGGGGAGAATTAAACCTACGCAACAATCCATAGCCATTGTTGCACTTCCCTAGTTGTGGAGGCAAGGTTGAAAATGCTTACTAAATTCAACTAAGTAGATAGTTTGGCAAGTCGGGGTCGTCCACAAAGAAGATAGATTTTCCTAAGGGTTCATACATATAGGAGTGGATATAAGCCTAGATTAAGATAGATATATATAAGCATGTAAAGAGGGGGGTTTTTGGTTGGTTTTCTAAGTTATGAATTGAAAGACAACACAACTATCAAAGTAAACTACT
>JAULKM010083276.1:0-11514 GCA_032355605.1 Rubia tinctorum
TCAAAAATTTGGCCTATTCAAATACTTAGATTAATGTGTAAAATTTAATGTACTATTTACTTTTCTTATCAATAATATTGTCTTGGTTGAAATAACTATTACTCCATTCACTTTTCAAGAAATACATTGGAAATCTAATATTGTAACATTTTAAATATAAAATGTATTTATATTAATATTTTGAAAGGCTGATGTGGCAAGCATTTGGGGTGCCACTTGTCAAAAGAGTTGCTCTTTTAGTTATATAAATTTTAATTAAAAGTGAATAATTACATGAATAGTTATTATTATCTTATTGAACATAAAATTACATAATATTTATAAAAATAATTAAAAGTTAAGATACCAACTAATTTTTTTGAGGTATTGCATGCAATACCTTTGACTTAAAATATTTTATTTTAGAAATCATTTATTCACTTTTAATTAAAATGATTTTTAAAATGTAATTAACGTTTAAATTAATTTTAGTTACATTCAAAATGATATTGACCTTTAAATAATTTTAGTTTTTTTGACATGTTTTTGACATTTTAATGTTTAAAATATTCAATATAATGTAGTTACATTTGATTGATTATCATCTAAATTACGGGTATGATTTTTTAATAGAAAGTTTGGGAAAGATTGCTCTTGTATGAGGAAAGCAAAAGTGCAATTTTATTGCTAAACTTGATATTTTAAATTTGACATTTCAAACGTGCAATACAATGCTAAGTTATTTAGATGAGAAAAGCAACCTTTCCCAAAAATATAATAACTCTTATACTAAATGAATTTGAATAGGTTGCTTTTGTTTTATACTTTGATTCTCAAAAGTTTGGCCTATTCAAATACTTAGACTAATGTGTAAAATTTAATGTACTGTTTATTTTTCTTATCAATAATAATGTCTTGATTGAAGTAACTATTATTCCATTCACTTTTCAAGAAATACATTGGAAATCTAATATTGTAACATTTTAAATATAAATTTTATTTATATTAATATTTTGAAAGGATGATATGGCAAGCATTGGGGGTGCCACTTGTCAAAAGAGTTGCTCTTTTAGTTATATTTATAGATTATAGATTGGTTAGAAACTAATTAGTTGAGAGTTCTCTGAAACTATACTTGAGAAGCTCATCTTTGGAGCAGTTTTTCCTAAATAAACCTTATGGATCTTTTGAGATCATCCTTGAGCCCAAGTCCTTCTCCCAAACTCAACTCATTATTTATACTATTGTTTACATATCGTGTGGAGTTTCAGTCCAATACTTGAGTATAATTGATTTGTTAGGGCCAGAAAAGCCCCAAAGTCCTCTCCATTCTGCAATTAGCTTGAACAACTGGACAAGAATTTATTTTGTTCTTTCCGAAACTAGAAATAACATTAAAAGAAATTGTATGATTTCAGATTTTCCATACCAGATAATGGCATAAAAATTAAAATACTCCTCCTCTCGAATGCATGAAGTTTTATTTTCAGTATTAAAACTATCATTAAAAAAAATAAGATAATCAATTATGAGACATATAACGTGCCTTTTGACCTGTGTAATGTACCATTACATATTTACATAGATTTTCATCCTATTGTATTGACATGCACCAAGTTAGATAAACGAGTAGGTCTTCTGAGGTGGCCTGTACATAAACCTATGGACAAACTATATATTTTATAAATTGCATTTGTTAAATTACATTCTGACTTTAGAAATTTAGAAAATATTTTTTTATATAGTATTTTTCACATTCAAATACATATTATTACTTATTTTAACCTTTAAAATACAATATTTAAATTTTATAAAAAAATTACAACATTGAATGTAAAGTCCACCGTGAGACTGTCCATAATCTTATGAAAGGCCTGAGACTTTCACTAGATAAATTATTAGATAAACATGCTGCCCTTAAGTTTATAATAATTTACACTTAAATACGCAATGATTATAGAACATAAAATAGCGTAAGAAAAAAGTTCAAGGCTTCCGGAATTTGTTCCCAAGCTTCTTGCTTTTGGTCAAATTAAGTTACTCAGCCACCTTTTTATTACTATTTCCATTTTTAAATACGCTGAGCTGAAATAATAACGTATTCAGGGGACAAAACAAAGCATGAAAATAGATCTGACAGCGTATATTGTAGGAAACATTTATAATTTACTTAATCTTCAAAGTAGAATCTAAATGGATACTTGGAAGTTTCTTAGCAAATTCAGGGAGTATTATAAATATGATGAATCTGGAAGAATTTTAAATTTGCAGCAACGATTTTAAGGTTAGTTTACGGTGCAATAGGATGGTCCCTAAAAGAAGCAACCAACTTGGCAGAATTAATTGGTAATTATACTACTCTCATCAAATCATTCACACTTTAATAATTATGTTCAATGCACGTAGACTGAGATTAATATGCGTATATTAAATCCATCTGTCAATTTGGTTCCCGAGGCATCCATACAGTGGATAAATAGGATTCTCATAGATTAACGATGGAATAGGCTGTTACAAGAACTAGCTATGAAAAATCTCGAAATCTATGGAAATGCAGTACTTCCAGAGATTTATGAACAGTTCACAGTGACTTTTACATTAAATGCTGTAACTTTTTATAAAATTTAAATATTGTATTTGAAAGTTAAAATAAGTAATAATATGTATTTAAATGTGAAAATATAAAATATATAAAAAATATTTTCTAAATTTAGTACTCCCTCCTTCCCAGATTAAATTTCATATAATTTTTTTCACGGCTATCAAGAAACATGTTTGACCATTAATATAATTAATTACGTATAATATCGGCAAATAAAAAGTTGATTTTTAGAAACTACTCGGTATGACGAATCCAACAATATCACATACGATAATATTCTTGCTTATATACCTATTTAAATATGTGGTCAAAGTTTGATAGTGAATTGTGTCAAATGGTAAAAATTGCAGTTTAATCTGGGACGGAGGGAGTATGTAATTTAACATATGCAGTGTATATGGTAAAAAATATGTGAAATGTCCATAAACTTATGGACAAACTGCTTGTCAGGAGATCCAATCAAAAAGTGTACACTCTATTTTTTTTTAGGCCTATTAATTTTAATAACCAGATGTGTTAAACATTGGTGGCGTTTGATGTAAAGATTTAGAATGGGAATTGATATAGATGAGACTCGAGAAAGTCTCCGACTAGATCAATTAACAGTATCAATCATAAAAAAAATCATTAGCTGATTTTTAGTAACCCTCCATCCCAGTGAATTCTGCAGAGGGAGAAGATGGGTGCTTTAATTTTTTATGTGTGAAAAGTTGAAAATACCCCTCCCTTCTTCATTCATCATCTGGTATTCTTTTTTCCCATATCTGAGGCCTCTCCTCCTCCGCCGCCTCCGCCTCCGCCTCATCTCTCCTCCTCCGCTTCTCCTCTCCTCCTCCGTCTCTCCACCTCCTCTACCTCTCCCCCGTCCACCTCTCCGCCACATTGCCTCTTTTCCTCTGCCTCCATCTGCATCTCCTCGGTCGCTGATAGGGGTAAGATAGGGTTCCGACGCAGACGGGGGGGAAACTTGGGTTTCGATGACAAGATGGGGTGATGCAGATTAGGGTGCGAGATGACATTCACAAATGGAGGGGGAGCTAGGGTTCTGATGCAGATGGAGTGGTGGTGGAGATGAAAGAAGGGGAGGAGAGTGGTGGCAGAGATGCATACAGTGGTGGTGGCGGAGACCACAAGGTGGGTTTTGAATGAGCAATAATAAGGATTGAAAAGGGTTTGTGGAAATGGGTTGGACTAGGTAAAATTTTGTGTTTGTGAGGGTAATAATGTCATTTAGAATGTTGAATATTACTTGAAATCGAAAGTGTGCAAATTTTCCTGGGACAGACGAAAAATAAAAGTGTGCAGATTCAGTTGAGACAAATAAATAAAAATAAATATCAAATAACCCTATTAATGATAAAAATAACTTTGTTTAACGGCAGACGGTATAAAACAAAACTTTGAAATGAGAGGTTGGTTACAAAATAAAGAATGTGAGAAAGAAACATTGAAATCCATCTCCTCAAATAGTTCGACCAATATTAAATTTTATATTTCAAATATAAGTATTTATTTTCAAATTCATAAACTAAATAATTGTTTTCCCAATTAATGCATTCCCTATTTTTTTTCTAATTCATAAATCAAATGCTAATCTGATCATCAGAGCTATGCAAAACTATCGGTGGAATTAGGGGGTGACGAGACGGTGCACAAGTCTTCCCTATGATTCGCCAATCAAAAGAAAGGAAATTAGAGTTTTATATTCATTCCCTAAGAAATTTTATTAGAACAAATAAAAATCTTGCCAGTGACATTAAACCTCCTCTTATATATTGATCCGATCCGATCCGATCCGATCCGATCCGATCCGATCCGATCCGTGCTAACAAAAGTGTTAGGAAAGATGCAAATTAGGACAATGGGATTTGATTAAAGAAGTGAGGATCTAATTGCAGAATCTTGTCCAGTTTGGAGACATGAATGAGCTGTAGTTGCTCCAACAGAACCAACCTGTTTGTGGACTTTTGCCGTGACCTAATTTGCCTTCTCCAGCATATACATATGCAAATGCTAGGAAACAACCGTGAGCATTAAGTAATGGATAATATTACAATTTAATTTTTAAAGATAACGGATCAAAGTTCTGACACAAAGGATAAGGGATTTAGTTCATGAATGTTACTGAGATTGAGCGGATCTCCAACAGCTGTCACTCTTTAGATTGTGATACGAATATCAAAAGGGAATTTAATGTTTTGATTGATCACATTCATGATGAAGAATTTAAAAAGAAGTCGGCAACTACTTGGATTACTTATTCAAGTTTATCGATCAACTGAACACATTATGAAGAACACTATACTCTTTTTCCCATTGAGTTTTAATGAGGTAGTGTGATAATTGTAAACATTTGTTTTTTGTTTTTGGACTGGGAATTTCGGCCATGTGGGCCTAGGAGAGCAGTTTGAAAATATGTAGTCCATTAGGGTTTAGTTTATTCAGTTTTATTCTGATTAGAATTAGATTTGGTAAGATTAGACAATGAGATATTTTTCTAGTCTATTTCTTACCAAGTCCAGCCGAGAATCAGAAGCTAAGGAAGGGTGGGATTTAATTTTGGTACTTTAGTTAGATATGGTTTTAACTTCTTAAATCTGCCATAAAATTTGATTCCGATTCTGATTGTGATTGTGATTATCTTGGCAGAATTCTCCTCTATTTAAAGTGAGGGCAGCCGAGATTTTTAGTACATTATTCATCGATTATATTCAAACTTTTGAGACATTCTCATTATCTTCATTGTTGCTTGAACATGCAGGCAATTTAAGTTTCAATATCCCTTTATAGGCGTACCCTGCGGGCTAGACGTTTATAGAGAAATCTTGTACGTGTACCTTGCGGGCTAGACGCTTATAAGTCGAGTTGAGTGTACCCTGCGGGCTAGACGCTGCAATTTGTGCATTTATTTGAGTTGGGCAAGATACTCAAATAAATAAAGATATGATTTTCCGCAATCCAGAGTCTTCGCAAGGAGATTCATATCAATATGGGAGCACCTTCGACTATACTAGCGAAGCGAAGAAAACCAAGAGGTGGCGAGGTAGACTAGATTATAGTTTGTTATGTTGTAATGAATGTTGTTGGAAATGTTTCTTGAAAGTTTGTTTCGTTAGTTTTTTTTAATAAAGCGCCAAGGCATCCATGATGATTTTATTTTTTTCACGTGTTTCAGAGAGTTTTGTTGCAAAAATTCTATGTCGTACATGGATTTGGTTATGGGTGAAGGATCATTGTCTAGTAGTAGTGAGGGCATGATGCGGGAGGTTGTCTGTAGAAATGGTATAGTTTCTCTGCAGGATGAGAGATACATGTACTTAGTTGCTAGGTGTGGTTGCAATGAACTGGAAGTCGATGGAACGGGTTGGAAGGAAGTGATGCTAAGACAAGTTTATAGTGACACTGAGTGTGATGGGTTCGTGGGAGGGGGAGGTATATGATAGTCATAGGGTCCTCTCCCGAGTCGCCAGACTTAGGTCCAAGTGAAGATGCGGGACAGGATGACGAGTCTCTCCGTGTCACATTGCAAGGAGAACTTGAGGAAGCCGTGAAAGTGTATATCTTACATTTAGAGGCAGGAAATGCCTACCTTCGAACTGTAAGGATTCCATCTAAGCCGAAGGAATGGGCGATAGATCTAGGATATCAGATAAATGTGTTGTTAACTAAGTGTGTTGATCTTGAGCTAAAATGGAATATAAAGTTGGAGAAAAGTGTGGTTGTGATGGATGAGTGTGATGCACATTTGTTGGAGCAAAATGTGATGATTGGTAAGTTGAAAAAGAATTTGATGGATATAATGTGGCTGGAGAATGAATGGTGCGGGATTTCTATGGAGAAAACTCATGAAGTTGATAAGAAGGTGGCTATTATTTCGACAAAAGAAGATCGTATAGATGAGTTGTTTGATCGGAAGAAGGAGTTACAGGCTGAATGCCATCATTTGGGAGTTGGGTTTTATGAATGGAAAAATCGTTATAATGATACGCATGAGCATGTGTTCAACTATTAACGAAGTACGAGAATATGGAGAGGAGAATTGAATGTCGGGAAGTCTTTTTTTCTTGAAAACAATAGCGATATCATAAACTTGAGACGTGGCTCAAAGAACAACATGAGGTGAATGCAAATCTTCGCTAGAAGATTAGTAAGGCACTATACGTGAGGTCTATGGGACCTGGTGATGTTTTAGTGGCCCGTTGTCACAGTTTGAAGGAACGGGCTGAGGAGTTGAAGCGAAACCTAGAAACTTATACATACTCTATATATCTACTGAGCATGCAGCAAGGTCGGTCAACTATAGACCGATTATTGATCGTAAAACCTACAGTGTGAAGCATATGAAACTGATGGAGGTCGCTGATAATACCCCCGGTACGGGTGCATTTACACATGCACTAAAAATTGGAAGAGATCCTTCAAGATGATGCAGTGGAAGAGTTAGGTTGTCGACGATTATATTGGTTGAACTTGTGGCATAGTAGTGGCTTAGTTTTATTAAGTGTGTGATAATATTTCTCCTAATAAAAGTGTGTATTGGATGTTAGTTTTTTTTTAATGATGTGTCATTTATTTGTAACCACGTGGTCATGTATTATGACTTTTTATTAATAAAAATGTATTTTGAATTTAAGTTTTGTAATGGCATGGTATTGGATTTTAATACAGATCTAATGGTAGAAGTTTATGTCTTTTATTTAATTGGAAGAGTAATAATTAAATTCTTTTAGTTAAATGATTGAATGACTTATAGTGGGGTCGGTCTTGTATTGGGATTGTTGGTGTAATGATGATCATAAATTGTTGGTCGCTAAGTATATGATGTTGATTGAATGGAAGTTGTCATTGTTTGGTACTTGGTTCCGAGGGGGTGATGTGGGTATTAGTGAAAGTGGGATTTGGGTGATGCGACAAGAAGGCGGGATAATTCTCCGCTTGTGTTATTTGGGTGGGAATTTTCCAGACATATGTGAAGTCGTGGATGAACATTCTATCTCCATCGTGGGGTGTGGGCAACTTTGTTGCTATGCGAATCCGCTAGTGATTTACCTACTTTTATTAGCAGACGAGAGTGGTTGTAATTGTGTGAAGCTTTGAGTGAAGGTTTGTTTTACTCCTACAGATGGTATGTAGAGTGAAAGGGATTGGATGTGTTATTATGTTATTTTATGTTTTTCGGATTATATGTTTGAGTTTGTGTATTTTAGATTGGGGCTGTGTGAATTGTCTGAGCCTGTACATGAACAGATTTCTAAGTACATAGGGTAGTGGACATTGTGTGTGGATAAGTATGCCATATGGCCATTATCTTCTTTTTGTTGGATCATGCATAGTATTACGATATTTCATTTTCGAAGACTGAATGTGTGATTGGTTAGTTTTTTTAAAAAAAGAAGGACACGACCTTTCATGGGGATTTTCATTAATGATAATTTTATGTTTCCAATGTTTATCTATGCCTATAAAAGGCACTAATAGGGTATTTTACACAGTTTGTGTTTTACGTATGGTGTCTTTGAGTTAAGCATTTTGAGAAATAGCTTTGAGTACAAGTGTGTGTAGGTTAGATACATGCTCATCAGGTATTTTTCCCATGGTCATGGTGGTTTATGGTGTTTCAGGGATGTATGGGGTTACATGGGATGCCAGATCTATCCTAGATTTGGGTTTGGTTTCTCACCTATTATGTGACCGTTATGTCTGGTTAAGTTGGAGGACTTACTCCAGTTATCGGAGGTGCAAGTTCGTATTACGTCCCCTATATGATGTCCAAAAATTCGCGTGCTTGCCGTAAGTTTTTTAAAATATTAAAATTGTTTTAGTTTTCCAAAATTCTCGTTATCTGATACATGTCTGTTTTTATGATTTTTGATAGTATTGGCGGGTGAGATTAGTGGACATGGGGTCAGGATGGAGAATGATGTAGAATCTCCATCCACGAGGCCCATGGCATGAGAGCGGAGGAATACCAACGCGAGGGGAATGCCCGGACTTGCGGTGGCTGAGCCTAAGAAAGAAGATGAGCTACTTAGTTGACGAACTCGTGTGGAAGGAGTTCCTTCACTAGTTTTTTTAATTGGGCTATGAGGTGGAGTAGGTGTACTAGCAAAGCAAGCAGCAGCTTCCTGCTGGTATGCCTTCTCCACTTGATTAGGAGGATGACTCCCATTCATTAGGGGCACTTTGGTAAATAGAGGGAGTTTGGTCTGAGAATGGGCAACCATTATTTAGCTACTCCCCGGGGCCTTTTTATGGGCTATGATGTGGAGTAGGTGTACTAGGGAAGCAAGCATCCTTTTCCTGCTGGCATGCCTTATCCACTTGATTAGGATGATGACGCCCCTTCATTGGGGGGGGGGGGCACTTTGGGATATAGAGGGGGTGCAGTCGGAGAATGGGCAACCATTCTTTAGCTACTCCCTCGGGACTTTATGGCCTTACTAGCACATAGGTAGGGACATAAGTAGCTATTTATATATGTAATATGTTCGCAAATAATATGTTGTAATTCATTCTATAGGAAACTTCGTAGTTAGCCAAGCAATTTTGCTGTAATCCTTAGTTTTTGTATGGATCTAAGATTAATGAAGTCCTTATTGATAATGGGCGATGACTCAACCTATTTATTTAGTACTGTTGTTCCAGCAATGCTAATGTTGTTTATTGATTCCGTGTGGGTTATATTTCTCCATTTAATAGTCTGGGGTTAGTACTAGACTATTTTCTAGGTTATCGTGCTTTTACGAGGCTATTGTACGGGATGAGCGGGCTATACTAATCGAGGTTCATGATGTTACAAACCGTACCCTTTAAATGATAACACGTAGTTTGATTTGGTCCTCTGTGACTTCTTTTAGCACCATGAAAAGAGTAAGCACAATTTTATCTCACGAGTAAGAACAAATTTATTTCCGTGACTCTGTGACGCCGAAAGGAGAGGATAAATGAAACTGCGAGCCTTTTCATTTTTGCTGAAAGATTCGGCAAAAAGAATGATTTTACTTTTTGACATCAGGCAGTATTATGATTTGGACAAAAATAACATAAATCTTTCTCTAAAAATACTTTCCTACACAAAATTGAATAGTCTGAAGAAGAGCATAAACAACATCTAGTGACAACCTGAAAATGCATCCGATGCAGGAATAACCTTTCCAATCCGGTTCAAGCTGCCCAAAGTGCAGTCTTTAAGAGCATCTCAGATGCAAGAGTCATTTTGGTAAAAGTCACTTGACACGTCATATTGATAGACTCTCAACCCACAAAATCATCTCCAATGCAAAAGTCAAGTGGAAGCATCAATCATACGCAACACACTTTTCTTTAGAGGGGATCAAGTAGAGCTTCTATTTAGAGAAGTTCATATTGAGTCCCTCACTTATGTACCTAAGAAAAAGTAATGGAGATTCATTAATATGCATGAGCCCAATTAAAAATGTGTTCATGCTATAACTGACACGTCAAATTGAACCTATCATTATGATAATACCATTAGAAATGAAAATCCACATTAAACCGTCAGTTAGCTTACTTTTTTACATCTTATTAAAATTTCAATAAAACATGGTTTGTGATAGTAGTGACCTTCAAAGCAGACTCTTTCATTGGAGATGCTTTAACCAAATGTGTCAAAACTTTCAATGAATTAGACTTGAAATACTAATAGGATGGAGATGGTAAAAGAACCTACTTGCTTCGTTCCTGTATCAGTGACACACTTGCATTAATGAGATGTTTCTTTTTAAATGACACACTTGCATTAATGATATTTCATCCACTCATTCTACTTTTTACTCTATACAATCAATTTCACATTTTCTCCACCTAAATCCAAACACCTCTATGGTGCCACTATTAGAGCATGTACAATGGAGGTTTTGGAGTTAGCTGAATTAAAATTTGAGACCAAATGTGGACCAAACCCCCCCATAGCGGGGGGCTGAAAGAGGGTTGAATCACTTCAACCAGAGGGACCGTGTTCCCAAATGGGAACCTTCCCAACTCTGTCGCCCGGACAGAGAGCACATGGTCATGGGCCCGTGCGTTAGCGCGGGCCATTTTCTTTGGCCACATGTGCCATATGGCTCCCTGTGGTTGGGCCACGTGGCCACATGCAACCCACTTGTTTTTTAAAAAAATCTGCATGGACACGTGGTGCGCGCTGATTCGGCCACGTGTTTGAATTTGAATTGCAGTTTTTTATATAAAAAGTAGCAATTGGCCACGTGTCAAGCTCTGGTTGGTCCACATGGGCCAACGACTACAATTGTAGAACGGTTATTTTTTTTAAATTCAGTTTTTTTTAAAAAAAATTATGCAGAACGGTCACATTTTATAAAAACCCTTCAATTTTTTGCCTATAAATAGGGCCAAATTAACCCAATCTTTGCACACTACTTTGATTCCAAAGTTTCTCCTTTCAAATCTTCTTCTTCATCATTTTTCTCATATAATCGTCTCAATAATTCAATTTCATTTACATAAATTGAAATTGAATCACGAAGAGTTTCGAAAGGTAAAGATAAAGTAATTTTGAATTCTTCTTCTTCCGATAATTTGTCGGAAATTCCTAATGTTGCTCAAAAATTTTCAAAATCCAGAAAATGTACGTAGTGTCGGAAATTTTCCTCCCAATTTTTATATGAACTCCTCACATTCATACTTGAATTTCCAAACACAATACCAATCATCTCAAAATACACACATGAACTATGCATTCCCAAATCATCCTCCTCCAAGTGCATACTTTAATTCTCAAACTTCGTACCCGACTTGTTTTAGTCAAAACTTCCATTCTCCAAATATTGAGAATATCAACGAAGAATGAGTATTTTCACAACAAGGAGGGCGGGGTACATTTGGTCAACTTGGTAGTCAATCTGAAGGTCACAATATTTCGCATGGTATGCCACATTTTTTTATTTTTGATTATT
>JAULKM010083287.1:0-11514 GCA_032355605.1 Rubia tinctorum
ACAAAGAGGGGACAAGTTCATTTTTCCCACCCTTAAGCTTATTACTTGCTATTTGTTTTCTATTCGCAACACACAATTCCTTAAGAAATTTAGCATATCTAGGAATTTGTTCAATAGCATTCAAGAGGGGGATTTTTACCTCACATCTATTAAAAACTTTATTGATGTCCTTGATGTCCATCCTTCTTTTATTCTTAAACGCCTCCGGAAAAGGGGGCTCCGGCACATAGGGAGGGACTTCCGCCATCTTTTTTTTTTTGAGGAGGGGATGAAGGCTTGGGACTAAAATCTAATTTTTCAATGATTATCTCTTCCTCAATCTCCTTCCCCTTTCTCACTCTCTCTTTGGCCAATTTCTTGGCCTCTTCCTCTACCACCTTCTCAAATAGTTCAACCCTTTTAGGCTCACTTTCAAAAATCTCACCATTATCCTGGGAAGTGTCACCATCCTTACCACTTCTCAAAGTGATGGAGCTTGCATTTTGGCGAGGGTTCAACTCCGGGTGGGAAGGAAGTTTTCCCAAAGCCCTTGACTCCATCCGATTTAAGATTTGAACCATTTGACTCACTTGAGTCTCCAAGTTTTTTATGCTCAATTTGGCCTTCTTTTGGAATTATCGGCCTTTTCCATACACAAACTCAACCTTCCAATGGCTTGCATAATTTCATCTTTTGGCATCCCCGAACTTTCACCTTGATCATAGGGCTTATCTTGAAGCCTTTGAAATTGTGGTTGAGGAGGTCGATATTGTTGTTGAGGAGGTGATAAGGTTGAGCATTTTGACCCCCTTGAGCATTTCCATACCAAAGATTTAGGTGATCTCAATTACCCGCATTGTAAGGGTAATTTTGGTAACCTTGGCTACCTTGGTAACCTTGATTCTCTTAATATCCTTTATATCCTTGGTATCCAATGGAACTCACCTCCTTGACATAATCATCTTACAATTGATGACAAGTGTTCTTAGGATGCGCAGATGAACGAATTTCACATGACTTCACATGTGGCACATTTCCAAACTTAGTCATCAAAGACTTCACCATAGAAGTGAGGGCCAACATTTGATCCTCAAGCTTTCCATTGTTGGTGGAGGCACTTGTGTTGTTTGGGTTTTGCCTCCTAAGATTGGATCTTGAACTAAAAGTTCTCAACTCCTCGGCCAATTCTTCGTATAACTCCATAGCCTCTCTCGAACTCTTGTTCTCAATAGAACCACCACAAGCTCCCGTCACTAGCCTTTGCAACTAATCAAGAGGAACATTGTAGAAGTAATATACGAAAATATCCTTTCGAATAGCAATGGTATGGAAAAATTGAAAGAAGCTTCTTGAATCTATCCCAATAGTCTTAGAATAACTTCCCATGCCATTGGAGGATGTTGCTAATTTCCTTCTTCAAGGTGGTAGACTTTGAGGCAGAGAAGTACATGACAAGAAACTTCCTCTTCAACTCAATCCATGAGTTTATACTCCTCGATGAAAGGTAATAGAGCTAATCGTTTGCGACATCTCTCAATGAAAACAAGAAGGCCATCAACTTGTAAAGTTGTCCATCCACTCCCTATAGAATCATACAACCATATGGAAGTCGGCGAGATGTGTGTTTGGGTCCTCCCCTTTCCTACCAAAAAATAATGTTAGAAAGTGTATCAATGTGGATTTAATATCAAAATGCCCATCATGCCCAATCTCCTGATATGTGATGCACATAGTTTGTTGCTCAAGGTTGGGGGTCATAGTCTCCCTAAACGGAACATTCCCTCCTTGAAGGTGAGGGTGTTGACATTCTCATCCCAGATGCTCATCTTGATGCTTCATGGAAGTGGAAGCTTTCTTAAAATGGTCACTAGGATGGATGTTATTCACACTTTCTAAAGGAAGCCTCCTGCCCCTTTTCAAGTTCAACTCAAACTCGGGAGTCGTAGTGTAAGGGTTGTTGTGAAGAGGATTGCATACAAACCATACACCAAGAACTCAAAAAACTACGTCTCCAAGCTAGCCGAAAATTAACTAAAAACCAAATAAAAACAAACTAGCATATATTCACACAACTAGCAAATATTCACATATAATATACCCAGCCATTTAAAAATAAAGGCCTCTTCTGTGGCAGAGGAGCCAAAATTTGGGAGGTCGTCATCGTACCTCTAAAATATACAATTTATAGCCCTAAAGTGCTTCCTAAATACAATTAAGTAGATAGAGGCATATTGGGATCATCCACAAAGAAGAGCAATTTCTCTAAGGATTCATACATATAAGGGTGGATATAAGCGTGCACACACATGTATAGGTATAAAAGCAATTTAAAAGGGGAGTTTTGGTTTGGTTTTTCTAAATTATCGATTCAAAAGACAAAGGAACTATCATACATAAACAAAATATTAAGCTAATGATGCAACAAACTATAAAGATTGATTGAACACAAAGAGACCTTGGGCGCAATTGATATCCACTTCCGAGCCTCTTATTTTTCCTTGAGTCCACTAAAATTTACTACCTTGACTACTTATTGTGAAGATAAACCTTCCATTCTTTTTTTGGTAGCACTTATAAACATTAAACCAAATGTCTAAGCATCGTACCACATTTGTAACACTTATAAACATTAAACCAATGTCTAAGCATCGAACCAATTTATGCATTTACTAATATTAGCAAAGAAACATCAAGATTCAACGACTTCTCCTACTTGATACCTTAATATAAACATATAAAGGATTAAACATCATCATATTCAGCTAGCAATTATAACATCATAAACACAATTAGAAGCCCTAACACATGCTTTTGGATTCCATGCCAAAAAAGGATAAATTAACTACTTTCATCAACCCATAACAAATTATTATACAAGCATTCCATATCATTAAACTTCAAATCACATAAATGACATCAACAACCAACATTAAAGCTCCATAAAAGGCACAATAGACAAAGCATTAAATAGATGGAAATGATTCTCAATACATGGGCAAGGAAGCTCCAATCAATTGCTCCCAAGACTAAGAGCTTAGCTAATAAAAATCATACTAACATCCATAGACAAATTCATACATAAAAAAGAGAGAAAATATGAAGAGAAAGAGTAATCTAGAGTTTTAAGAGTTAAATTTTCAAACAAGAAGAAGACATCGGAAGTGTTATTAATTCCAGCTTGGTCCCTCGTCTCACCATTTGCTATGGTGAGACGGTCTCACGGGAGTTTTTCTCTAACAATTAATTACACTTGTTGATTTCATTGTTGAGACCCAAAAAATGTAACTAATATAGTGGTTTGTTGTAGTGTGGCAAACCAACCAATGATTGAAACTTGACATAATTTTTTTTGTATTTTAATTAATTCTAATATAAAATAGAAAAGGAATTTTGCTGAAAACCAATGCTTCTAACCTTAATTTGTTTTGGAATACAAATTTTTTAGAAAATATTATGATGTAAATTTTATGATATTGATAATTTTAGATTATCTAAATTTTATGAAAAATATTGTTTTGGATGAAAGAATAAACATTTTTGTTTTATATTTATAAAGTCAATACCATATAATTTTAGTTTGCATAACATTGATATTTTATTAAAATAAAATAAAATTTTAAATATTTTTTGTTAGGGATAGTGATGTGGCTCTAAGAAGTGTTTCTCAAATATCTTCCTTTGTTAGTAGTTGATTTTTACATAGTTTTTTATCAAAATTGATGATGTGACACTGGTTGAGAACAACCTGCTAAAGGAACCATTAGAACGCGGTTCCATTGGAACCGCATTTAATTGAGGTCAGTAATGATTTTTGGGTTTGGAAATAGCTCTTGGGTCACTTTTCTAATTTTAAAGGTAGTTCGAAAGTAATTAAAGGCGGTTTTGCCTTTAATTGCAATCAATTAAAGACGGTTCTATCTTTAGAACCGCCTTTAATTTAGGTACGACAGCATTTTCGAGTTCGAAAATTGTTTCATAGGTTAGTTATTAAATTTAATTAGAACCGCCTTTAATGGGCTTTGCCTTTTGGCCCAATATAAAAAAATACTTGGAAAATTTTGAAGCCCAAATCCCTTCATACGCAGAAACCCTAGCTAAGTCACGTCCTTCCCCCTCTCACCCTCCACCAGCCCCTCTTCTTCCACCCTAACTCCACCACCGCCGTCCTCACGTCACCATCACTCACTCCTCACGTCACCATCACTCACTCCTCACGTCGTCGCCCTCACTCCATTTCCGCCAACGTCTTTTACCTCCATCGTCGCCACCATCTCCTACGTCCAACCTCACGCCTCCGCCGCGACGGGAAACTCCGCCATGAATCTCGCCTTCACGTTTTTGTGTCATTCTCCTCCACCGTGAATTCCGCCATGAAGATCGCCTCCTCCGTTTGTTGGGAAGCTCAATTCGCCGATTGGATTCTTAGTTCGTCATTCGCCATTTGCCGTGAAAATCAATCGACATTGCGGTTCGCTGGAGACGATCGACACCGCCGTTCACATTATTTTTGTTCTTTTTTTGTTCTTTTTTTTTACTGGTGTTGGATATTGGAATGATTGTTTTTGTTTTGAGTTTTCTTCACTACCGGAAATCGATTGGTTTTCGGAATCTTTTTTTTTGGAAGTTAAGGCATAGTTTCCGAACTCATAAACTATTTAAAGGCGGTTTTTTGTCTTTTGAAAGGCGGTTTTTGACCACCTTTGTGGTGAATTTTAAGGAAATTTTTGGAACCGCCTTCTATTGATTGGACAATGCAAGGCAAGTCAGAAGAAGGCACAATACGAGTGTCTTTAATGGTCCGATATAACCATCTTTAATGAGTGCATGATTTTATTGGGGCTGTTTTTGAAAACTTGGATGCAGTTAGGATTCTCGGCCAGGATGGAAAAAAATGAGAATGTGATATGTGTTATATTGTGTTCATATTTTGTGGGATTATTATGATTTTATTGAGATATAATTTGCACTTTTAGGTGTTTTTGGTGCAGGAATTAGTGGATTGTGAAATTGAGAGGAAACTATACATTGTACTCTTTTTCCCTTAACCAATGGTTTTTTTCACTGGGTTTTCCAGGTTAAAGTTTTCAATGAGGTGATGTACTCCAATGGAAAATGTTCTTATTTTATAAGACATTATTCCAAAGATGAGGAAGAGAGGGAAACACAGAATTGTTGAAGTTATGGGATAAAAAGTGAATTATCGAAGAGTTGTGGATTTGAATAAATTAAAGATATTCACTTTCTGTATTGATAAGGATTTTATTATCTCTTTAAGTTGAAATTCCTTAATTTTAGGAATTAGTTATTTGGTAAGAGATGGTCTCCTATGATGCCTAAACTTTAGGCAGAGACCTTTATGTAATTCTAGTTATATTCTAGTTTCAGGGACCTATCACTAATATATTTTCAGGGGTTTTTTTATCCATTTTTCCCATCATTTTCCCGCCACCTGCAATCTGCAAAAAAATGAAAATTTTCTAAAAATATATTTTTAAAATGCAAAAAATAAAAAATAATTATCGAACTGAAAATTATAAGCATCAGCAAAAAATAGAAGAACGTCAAATAAAAATAAAACAACATCAACTAAAAAATTGGAGTAAAAAATATAAATAAAATAACAAAAATATATTAAAAATTGACAAAAAATTGAAAAAATGACAACTACAACTAACAAAACATCAACTAAAAATCATAAAAATATCAACAAATCTTCAATCATTGAAAAGAATTGAAAAAGCGTCGACTATAACTAATAAAACATCAACTAAAAATCATAAAAACATCAACAAATCTTCAATTATAAATTTTAATAGAAATTACAAAAATCAACTAGTATCAACCAAAAACTAAAAATATCAAATCATATCGCATAAACTTCACCCAGAAAATGAAAAAAGTCAACATAAAAATAACTACAAAACATCTACCTATGTCACGCAAAACGACAAACATCATCTCGTATCACATAAAACTCGCCGAGAAAATGAAATGAGATGAATAAATAATATTAGCAATAATAAAATATTGACTTATTTATAGAATTCTTTGAAAAAGGAGAAATGAATAATAGTACGCCAAATTAGGAAGAAAGCGAGATATACGATTCGTACATTTAAAAGAATAATAATAATAATAAGTCATTAATAAATAATGAATTGAGTCGTTAGTTAAATATCTATATTTTTAGGATTTGATAATGAAGTCATGTAATATTTGAAGTTACAATTGAAACTAAAATATTGAAAAAATTTCATCCATTTAAAGAGAGAAAAGAGTACTAATAATAAATAAGGATAAATAAGAAAAATATATAAAATATAAATATATATACACATTATAATTAAAGTAATTATAAATTTTAATAAATAATAATAATAATAAAAGGAAATAAATAAATAAAAATCATACAGGGCAAAAGGGGTGGGCGGTCAACCCCACTCCAAGGTGTCAAGAGACACCATGATTAATTGAAATATGGCCTTGCAGCATTTGTTTGTTTGGATATGCAAAAGTTTGAAAATATTGAACCGTGTGCTAAGAAAGCAAGTCGGACAAGTCATTGACTCGGCCAAAGAGCCTCTATATATACCGGGGGGAGATTGATTCTTTAGACTTCGTTCTGAAGAAATCTTTCCCTCCCCCTTCTTTCTTACAAATAAAATACAGGGGAATTTAGCTGTTTGGATGGGAACAATGAAATTGTGCTAATTTCAAAACACTGAAACTACGTTCAATCTGGTAAGTGTTTTCATCGCCGTAGCACGAATTGAATTAAAATTATTATTATAGGTTATTTTATTCCAGTTAAAATTCACTTGTGTTAGTTTAAAATTTTACATGTTATATGAAATAATATTAGATTCAATTCATGCCTATTATTTGATTTCATACTAATTAAGCACGATGTGTACTTTATCACACTATGCTTAATTATTGTGAAACTGAATGGATTAATGACCTTGATGTTATATGTGGATGACCGGCTTGTACTTTATCTTGCCGTGTCAAATATGAGGGCTTGCTACTTGATTGCTTGACTGTGTTTATCGAGGTCCCCGATGCGAATGGAGTTCGGTCTAGTTCGGCGGGGAACGATATTAACCGGACTGTACGACTAGATCGGCTACTCATGGCGTTTCTGGTATGCTAGCATAGCCAACTGGTACTGATACGAGCTCGTAACTGAACATATTAAGTGTGGTTGACGAATATGGATTTCTGGATTTGCGATAGCCTTCGGGCACTGCTGAAGGGTTTATGCCCTGATGCCAGTCACAGTGGCCATATAGGAACTTGACTGCATTTTGGCATAACCCACTTGTATCCTTTTACTATGTGCTAGAATTTATGTGGCTATTTGAGTTATGTGATCACTAAATTTACTCGGTAATTATTGGCGATGGAACCTCACTAAGCAAGGAGCTTACCCTAGATTAAACAACCATAATAAGTGTAGCTGAGCAGTGAGTGAAGTGCACTGTTACCTTTACTTCTTTTGGGGAAGGATTTTGGGCGAACTTTAGAATCTTTTGGTTTAGTTTGTATTATCGTTATGTAAAATATTAATGTAAAACTTGTCCTTATCGGATCCTTTAGAACTTTGTTTGTACTTAAGTTAAACTCCTAGTTAATACTTGTAGTAAGACTTTCATTGTAATAGTAAAATAGGCTTTGAATTTTCTAAATTTTTTCCGCATAACTGTATTTACTTGTTACTGCCATCGAGTAATCCAATCCGTTGGATTCTCGGTAGCATGCCCAGTCCAACCCGATGCTTGCGTTGACCAAGTGAGTCGTGGATCTGGGGTATTACAGATGTACCTCAAGAATATAATTTCTTTTAAAAAACAGAGCTTACTGGGTTTTGAACACAGGTCTACAACCTCACATCTTAGAGTCATAACCACTACACCAAAGAATATTTACTGATCATAGACTCAATCAAATAAAATTAACCTCGGCAAGTCTTTGAAAAAAATAAAATACAAAATTAAACCTCATCTCTCATGAACATAATTCAGTCTGTCGCCGTCCTCAGTCACCGCCGTTCGCCATCGCCGTCGCCGCAGCCTCAGGTTGCGCGTGAAGCCACGCGCATCGCCTTATTCCTCGGGCGTTGTTACTGCATGCCGCACGTGAAGCCACGAGCATCTTGTTCCTTCCAGCGCGTGCATCACATGTGCCCCTCTTCTTCATCGGTTGCTCTTCTTCCGTCGGTGCGGCACTCCTCTAACACGAGCTCGTCGATTGCAGCGCTCCTCCGCTGTGAGCTCGTCTCCGTACAGAAGATCGAGAACAAAGTATCATCGTCAGTGTGAACAACAGAGCGTTATCGTCGACGTCGCATGGAAATCAGCAGCAGCGGTACCTGATTCCTCGATCGGCAACCTGATTCCTCGATCGGCGCCTCTGCATAACAAGCCACGGTGGTGGAGAGGTGAAACCCTAGAACATCGCCGCAGGAAGATTGCCACCGCGGTGGAATCACGAGCTCTGATCCGGCAATATTCAAGCGATCGAATTCCAGCCGTAAACCGGCAAATTTTTGCTATTTATATACCAGTATGATAATTGAAAATGGAAAATTTGGCATTTTTGCTATTCCAGATTTTGACTTTGACCACACCTTCAACCCCATGGTCAAAGCCTCCACTATTCAGACAGTTCTCGCCATTTCCAAGATGCGTTCCCGGCCGCTTCATCAGCTAGATGTCAAGAATGTTTTCCTTAATGGTGTTCTCGATGCTTCGGTTATTATGAAGCAACATGTTGGTTATCAGAAAAATTTAATCCTGAGTACGTTTGTCGCTTGTGAAATGCCATTTGTGGTCTTAAGCAGGCCCCTCGTGCATAGTTTCATCACTTCATCACTTATTTGATCCAGCTTAGTTTTTCAGTGCAGCTCAGCCAATACTTCTTTATTTGTTCTTTCGAGAGCATCGTCGTTACTGTATCTTCTTGTTTATGTAGAAGATATCATCCTTACCGGAAATAACTCGACTCTTCTTTGAAAGTTCATTGATCAAGCACATCGAGAGTTTTCAATCAGGGATCTCGGTGCTCTTCATTACTTCCCTGGTCTTGATTTTCACCTACTTCATCAGGTTTACTTCTTGGTCAAGCGAATTATACTCGGGACATCCTGACTCGAGCTGGTATGTTTGACGCTGCACCAGTTTCTATGCCCTTTGTTCCTAGGTTTCAGTTGCACAGTTCGATCAGTCCAGTGTTCAGGAATCCGATCCTGTATTGTTCACTTGTTGAGGCTCTTTAGTATCTCACCATCACTCGTCCAGACTTGGCCTTCTCAGTCAACACGGTCAGCCAATATCTTTAGGACCCCAGAGATGATCATTTTGCTGCAGTTACACGGATTTTGAGGTATGTTTGTGGTACCCTTCATTTTGGCCTTGCCTTTCGTACTCCTAATTCTCCTAAGGTATTGGAGGATTTTGATACTACTGGGCACGCTATCTGGAGACTCACTGGTCTATTTATGGATATGCTATTTTCCTTGGTGGAAATTTGGTTTCCTGGAGTGCCAAGAAGCAGCCCACTGTTTCCGATCCAGTACACAGTCTGAGTATAGGGCGATTTCCAGCATCACTTCAAAGGTTGTTGGGCTCACTCATTTACTCCGTGATCTGTGAGTTCCTCTGTTTGGCTCACCGTTGCTATTATATGACAACGGCAGCACAATCTTCTTGGCTTAAAATCCAGTGGCGTACAAGCGGGCGAAACACATCGACATTGATTACCATTTTGTTCGTGAGTGGTACATCTGGCAAGCTGCGAGTTGCCTACACTTCACTTCTCTTCAGACTGCGGAAATCTTCATCAGGGGGCTCTCTCATCCGCTGTTTGATTTCTTCAGATCCAAGTTGTGCGTTGGCGAACATCCAACACTTTTCTTGGTGGGATGTCAGAATAAATCAGTTAGATAATTATATTTGATTTTATCATGTTTACTAGCCTAAAGTTATATCAGGACTAGTCTACCTTATATTTTGTACTCTCTATTTATTCTCTTCATTGTTAATGATAATCATTACGAAAAATATCTTCTATCAGAGGAAATTGTTTCTTTTTAAGAGAAACAACATTGTCAAGTTAAAGATTAAAAATAAAAGAGAAAATAAAGGAAAATCAAAATAAATGGAGTTTGTCTTTTTACTAGATATAGGTCATGTCCAGTTCAGATTATTTCAGCTCCAATGAATTCAACTCAACTTTTTTCAGCTCTTTTCAACCCTTCTCAACCCTTCTAAGCTCTTCTCAAATAATCTCAGCTCCAATCAACTCAACTCAACTCTTCTCAACTCTTCTCAACTCTTCTCAGCCCTTTTCAACCCCTCTCAACTCTTCTCAACTCTTCTCAACTCATCTATAATAATTTCATATTGTTTACTTTCAACTTCATTCAAATATTTTTAATTTAGAAAATTCTTTAATCTATTTTGAATTTGAAACTTGTCGCAAATGTTGTTCATATATGAATATATAAATTATTATGATTCATATTACTTGAAACTCGATAACGTTAGGGTTCGAATTCTGTGATTACATAATAATATTTATATTATGATTAAATTTTAAATAAATTATTTAAATCACATGCTATTATTTATATTATGATTTATTATTAATTATTATTTAATTAGTATATTAATATGTAATATAATTAAATAACTAAATTGATTATATTTAACATATTTACGATTAACATACTAGGAGGGTGTATGTTATAAGTTGAATTATTTTATGCTTATGTATTTGGAGTTGTTTGGTTTAAAAAACTTTGTTCTCCAGCCCTAAATTTGTAGTTTTACGTTTCCTATTTCTTACAAACATTTAATCAATAATTTTAATATATTAGCGGTCCTAAATTTGTAGTTTCGCGTTCCCTATTTCCTACAAATATTTCAAAAATAATTTTAATATATTTAGCATAATCATCATATATTAATATTATTTTTAGATTAAAACATCTTATGGAGATGTAGGGGGTTTATAGGTATCCCTATATCTGTAATAAAAAACAAATTTTTACATCAAAATATGTCTGAAATTTATGTAGTACAAGTGTTCCAAATATATCGCCCCCACACCCCCGTGTCGACGTATTTTGGTTGGACTTGTACTTCATAATTGAGTTTGCAAGAAAAGATCTATATGACAAAATATGCATGATTAGATTATCATAGTAAATAAAATGTTTAAAGTGATAATCTATCCTATTACAGAGGGAATTTCGATGTTTTGATGGCTTGATTAAAAGTATAGTTGTTGTGATTGCTGTTGTGAATAGTAGAGAGTGCTCCGTCACCTTTCCCTTGCAGGGTTTCAATATAACAACATCAACAAGAGTTGCATCAAAACCTGATATGTGTAAATCGGCAAAATGGAAAGTGCAGTAGGAGTTTAGCACAGAATTTGGCCGCGCTTGAGAACTCTTATTTGAGGATTCTTCCAGGTGATATGAGTTGAGTAGCCTGCAACTTTTAGGAACACCCTTCCAAGCATGCCAAATCT
>JAULKM010083296.1:0-11513 GCA_032355605.1 Rubia tinctorum
TTCCAAATAAAGATAGAGATCTTCTTAGGTACCCTAGGATTCCATATGAACTTAGTAACTGGGAAATTACCTGATTTATAGGTTAGCATTTTGTAGGCAGATTTGAATGAGAATCTGCCAGTGAGGTCAGGTTTCCAAATCAGTTTGTCCTCTCTGCCATGATCAATTTCAGCATTCTGCAAGAATAGAAAAGTATCATTTTCCAGGAAAGGAGTTAACCGAGATAAAATTTGCCCCTTGTTAATTATAAAATCAGCAACTGAGCAGGGGTAAAACATGGAAATGATATAGGATGGAATATAGTTAATGAGAGGACCCTTTGGACACCAATTGGCAGACCAGAAATCACACTTACCCTGACCATGAATAATTAGGGAATTCCTTTCAGCAGTAAGGTTTATGTTACAGATTCTCTTCCATGTTTTTGAGTTCTTGTGAGATTGAGGTAGTGACCATATTAGTTTAGCCCACATAGTGTTACCTAACTGGCTTTTCCACCATAATTTAAGTGAACAAACTTCAACAATGGACTGGATGGATCTGAAACCTAAACCATAATGAGATTTAGGAATAGCTATGTCAGCCCATTTTCTCCAAACCTTATGTTTCCTATCTTCATTTTCTCCCCAAAAGAATCTAGTCATTCTTTTTTCCATTGATTTAACAATAGAAGTAGGAGGTTTAAGGACAGTCCAAATGTGCTGAGGGATAGCATATATACATGATTGAATCAGTATCATTTTCCCTCCAGGGCTTAACCATCTATTTTTCCAATATATACAGATTATGAATGCTCGCATAGACTGTGTTGTTGCTTAACAACAAATAATATTAACTTTAAAAAATGAATAGAAAGCGTAATCGAGTAAATTATTTTTCTTATCAGCAAAAGCATTATCAGATAGGCTATTACTCCCAAATAGAATTGAGTAAATTATCAGCTTCCTCCACCAAATGTATCATTCAACATTCACCTTAAAATTACATCACGAGTGCCGCTTATCATCATAGAACCTGATCATCAGCCACAACGCATAGCATACGAATCTGGAATTATTACAAAGAGTGTCGCTTATCAGCATACCACTCTTGTCTTTGAAAGTACCGCTTATCAGCATTTCGACTTCGGCTAGAGTGATACACTGCCACTGCGATGTCGTGCCTAGCTCTGTTGTTGTAATTCATGAAGCTTCTGCAACGTTTCCAGAGTTAAATGGCTACGGCGACGAGGTGAACGACGAACGGTTTTGAGAAGACACAGCAACAGCGATGCTTTGGAGGTTTGCAAATCATGATGCTTTGCTGGGTTTGTAATTCGCGAGCGACACTTGTGCACTAGATTTGTAATTTGCGATGCTTCTGCGCTAGATTTGTAGAGTCGAACGACGACTGCAAGGCAACGAGGCGGAGGCGGTGGTGAACATGTCAAACATTCTGAGGAAGAAGAGTGGGTGATATCTAAGCACTCAATTGGGGACGATGCGTGGAGCGCGTGCTGTTCATACACAACATCGTTTAAGGCACGACGGAGGCGGCGGACAGTGGCGACGACGGAGGCAGAGGAGGATTGAGCTTCTGTGCATGAGAGGTGAGATTAAATATTGTGTTTTACTCTCTTTTTTCAAAGACTTGTTGAAATTTAATGTTTATTGAATGAGTTTATTATCAGCAAAGATTGTTTCGTCTAGTGGTTAGTACTCTTGTTATTAAAGTTAGAGGTCTGGGGTTTAAATCTTACTATGACCTTTGTTTTGAAGAATTTATGTTCTTGATTGATGCGTCTCGAAACCGAATGAATAAGCTCGATCTTGAGCCCCTTTATCGTAACATGCAAACCCTGGGGGATCCTAGGGATAAATCTTTCGAAGTTTAAGTCAGCAAAGTGTATAATCATAGTATCAATACTGAATGAAATGGAAATGAATACGTACCTGGTATTTATACTATATCACCCTACTAGTATTCTACCCTAAATATAACTCTTAATTACCCAATAAATATGGTATTAGTTGTTACCATTTCAACCTTACCTGGGCCAAGTAATTCAGGCCCGTTATATAACTTAGGCTCAGTCCTTATCAATGATGTACATGCTGAGGTTTAATATTATTTGACTAAATGCATTGTATGTTCAATAATGAGTATTTGGTGTAGTGGTTATTACTCTAGGCTTTAAGCTTATAGATGTAGGTTCAAATCCTACCATGTCCTTTTTTAAAAAAAATTTAAAGGTAATGTAACTTTTTGTTGATGTTTGTACCTGTTTTCCTCTTATGTTGATGTTTTTCATTATTCGGGTGAGATTTAATTGATACGAGTTGATGTTTTGCACTATTATTTTTTTGGTGATATGGATTGATATTTGTAGTTTTTTTAAAAAAAATCTCATGTTGATGTTTTTCATTTTCCGGTTGGAATTTTGGTAATGTGAGTTGGTGTTTGTAGTGTTTTTTTCTTTATGTTGATGTTTTTCATTTTCCGGATGAGGTTCAAGTGTTAGGAGTTAATGTTTGTAGCTTTTGGGTGATATAGGTTGATATTTGCAGTTTTTAAAAAAAATTGTTGATGTTTTATTATTTTCAAAGTGAATAATTAATACTTTTGAGGTACCGTAAATTTTGTTGTTGATGTTTTTAGTTTTTTCTCTCATTTTGATGTTTTTCATTTTCCAAGTAAGTTTTAGTTGATATGAGTCGATGTTTTGTAGTTTTTTGGGATGACATGGGCTGATATTTTTAGTTTTCTTCCTCTCATGTTGATATTTTTTATTTTCTATGTGAGTTTTAGGTGATAGGAGTTGATGTTTTTAGTTTTTGGGTTATATATGTTGATTTTTTGTAGTGTTTTTTTCTTATGTTTATGCTTTTCATTTTCTGGGCGAAGTTTAGGTGATAGTAACTGATGTTTTTAGCTTTTGGTTGATATTGGATGATGTTTGTAGTTTTTTAAAAAGAAATTCATAGTTGAACCTTTGTTGAAGTTTTTATGATTTTCAGTTTGTGATTTTTATGATTTTTTGTTGATTTTTTGTTAGTTGTAGTTGACATTTTTCAAATTTTTGTTAATTTTTATTTGATTTTCTAAATATATTTTTTGTTGTTTTATTTGTTTATATATATATATATTGCTCCAATTTTTTAGTCGATATTCTATGATTTTTCATTAATGTTATGCTAGTTGTAACTGATGTTTATAATTTTAAGTTCAATGATCATATTGATTTTTTGCATTTTTGAATTTTATTGCAGATTACAGTTGGCGGGAAAATGATTGGAAAATTGGACACAAAAACCCTGGAAAAATAATAGCGACAAATCCTTGTAAAATTATTAGAGATAGATCTCTGTAAAATTATTAAAGATGGGTCTTTAGAGTTAGAATATAGTTAGAATTGCATAAAGCCTCATACCTAAAGTTTAGACTGTCTTACTAGAGACCATATCTTATTATAATTTGATTTTAAAAAATAAAATAAGATTTTTCATGATCGGTCTAACCGTTAGTCGTTCTAACAGAATACTTTCTCCTTAAAAATTATTTCATACATAACAGAATCTCAAGTTCGTTAAATAAATAAAGACTTAGCACGTAATTTTTATATTTTTTGAGAGAGAGAGAATTTTTAAAGAATTGAATATAATTTTAAACTCTTTTGATATTGAAATTCCATCGAATCAACACATAAAATAAACACTCGAAGATTTCTTTTTGATATGGTTCAAACCTTTTGAATAGTGGTATTGATCAAGAACATGTATGTGCAAGTTCTCCATCCCCTTAAACCCTTGCAATAAGTAGGTTGATTCCGGTGGCTCTTAGGCTCAAGTTAGTACGTTGGCTTGCAATATGTTTATCTTTGGTTTTTTAATACATACCTTATTTGTGTGATGTTCTTCCTATTTATGAACTTCTCTGTTAAGCTAGCACTTCCCCCTGGGTAGTCTACATTTCTTTGAACATGCAGAACGTGGTTCGTATTTCTCGGATCGGTAACCACACGAATCATGTCACAGTCATTGTGGTGACTAGACGAACCACATCTTTGTTGCGTGCTTAAACTCAGGGTTAGTTTAGCTTTTCGACCACCACTTTGCCTCAAGGTCTGGTAAATGGGCATAGCATATGGGCTTTACCTACACCATAACCCCCCACCCACCCATCCACCTTAAGTAACAGTGTATATATGTACTGACGTCTGACCAAACAATTTTATTCTTTGCGACCGGTGCAATGATCCTAAGTGGGTCAATTCATTTATTCAAATACTACTAATTATAACTTTTTTTTGTAAAGATTCATGGTTTAATGGTATCACCTACCCAATTCTAATCAGTTAAAGTTATGCATGTGAAGTTGTAGATTCACTGAATCAAACTAGTTTGCTAAATCCATGAAGGTTGACAACGCCCATCATCACAAACTAACCGGGCACAGAAAAATAAAAAATCATTACTTTCCATGACACCCACTACTAGACCACGATCCACAAGAGGGGAGCGCAAGAAACAAGTCAGGATGACACGATCGAAACTCTATAAATAAAGACAGAAAATACCAGCAAGGTAAGTAACTTGTTCACTTCCAAAATGCACAAGAAAATTCTAGAAAAGGGGTCGGAGCTTCCTCTCGGGGCCCATCTTGGGGACTTTTATCGATACTCGAGAAGCTATGACTCGCTGTGAGCTACATCCGGGAACTGTCATTACTCAAAAGAAATTTTCCGCATCGGTGGCATCCATTTTTGTTTTTGAGTTTAATAGTTCCTGGAAAAATTTGGAGCTACCACCCCCATAGTAGATACAAAGAGGGACATACACTTCTCACACCCAAGAGAGCCAACAAGTGGAAAACTAGCACAATCATGCAACAAAAATTTCAGAACTGGTATATTTGTACAATTGTAAAGCTGCAACACTAAAAATGACTCGCAACCAAGATACGCTCTTGTATTACTATTAGTTCTATGTGAAAAATAGACTTGTAACAATAGGCGATAAGATTGGAAAACAAATTTTACAAAGTCCAATATCATATAGGTCACTTAGCCACGAAAATACACACACCGAATCAAGAATATACTAGGTTAGTTGGTATATACCTGCACAGTAATGCGGAGTCTAGCACTATAATAAACACCTCTTAGGAACGAATCGGTTCACTAACCATGCACTTTACCTCGCTTGAGGTGGTAGAAGGAATAATCACCACAAGCACCTCCTACTAGACCATGATAAAGGAACGTGGAGAATAATACGTGGGTCACGGACACACGATCTAACTACTATAAATAAATACAAAAGATGATAAACAATGTAAGTTATTTCTATACAACCAATATAAGAAAAGAAAACAACCCTAACTTGGGCATCGAAACTTTATCCCTGGGAACACCCACGGGACCTCTTTTGCATGTACTCGGAGAAGATGATCTCAAAAACTATTTCATTCCAGAAGGGCCCTCGCATCAGTGGCGCCCACTGTGGGAACATATTTTATTTTTGAATCTTTATAGTCCCTGGGAAATACCGGAACCCCAAGCTGGAGTCACCATCCATCTAGAAAGCGTGCAAGGGTTAGCTCACGTGACAAGGCTAATAAACGGCGGAGTTGCACAATAAGCTAAGGTAAGTGAATCGCAACAGCAACACAGTCGCACACATATACCACTCCAGCAGACAATGGATCATATCGCCCATTTAAGGTACCTCCAATAAAAGGTACTCTCTCACACAACAACCACCCTGCATGAGTATAAAATGATACGTGACTCAAAGAATCATGGCATGCCCACCCATTCTCTTAGAAGACATAGTCACAATGGTCACTTAACCATGGAATTAGACACGTTAAAACATAAATGATACACATCGGTGAAGAGATATCTGGCAGAGTTATGCTCATATCAGCTACCTAGGGAACACGGGAACTATAATACTATTAGTGCTATACTAGCGATACCAGCAATATGAAATACAATACAACAAAAAGTCTGAGTCATGAGACCAATAAATATCTTTTTCCTTCACCAATTTTGAGTCAGCATAACAACTAAGGATTTTTTTAAAATCCCTTTCTAGCCTACATAACTTCCCTAAGAATTATCACACTGTATCAAATAGCAAACCTATTACATAGGTTAACAGTAAACAAAGTCCTTAGTTGTAAGATAACTCGTCCATTAAGTCATTACAGTAACGTGATGTCAGTGGAGAACAACGATTTAGTTCTCCCACTGCACCACCTTCATTTCTCAAAGTACCCCCCCTCCTCCCAGTGATGGGGGCATCATCATTCTAGTAAGCAAAGTATACCAACAAGTCCATAGCTGGCATATTGCTCCTGTCTTATCCATAGTTGAACAAACCTTGTGTCTAGTCCCGTTTTGCTTCATGAGTATGTTAACTGCATAGTCCATTTGTCCTCTAGAGCCAATCCACCGAAAGTCGAAACTTTCCCTCGCATAGATTCTCCTCAACTCCCATACATACAGGCCCAGCAGATGGAGACTCTTCATCATTCTCTAGCATGAGCGGTCACTAATCTTAACCGTCAATCATACAAAAGGAAAAAAGAAGTAGAACACATCAAATAACCAAACCCATAAAAAAACATATAAGCATTCAAATGGAAAAAAACACTTACAATAAGCATGTGTTTTTCGGTAGAAAATCCCACAAGAAACATAACTTGAGGTTGCATTCTCAGGAACCAGGATAAGTCTCCTAGCACACCCATGTAAGTCAGATTATCACATAACCAGTGAGAACCAAAACACATATCCGGGATACCCCCTGCATCCCAAACCACGAACCCCAAAGAACACTTACAACTTGCACACATTCTTAACAACTTCATTAACACAAAACACACACAACACAATCACAAGAATAATCTTACAAACACTCAAGTATAGTCTAACTACAAACAACTACAATAAAGGTTATACCCTAAAAACATTGCCTTTTATAGGAAAATACCAACATAGGAAAACTAAACAACCTTTATGAGAATATCTAAAAATCGCATCCCCCGTTCCTCGATAACTAAATGAACACACTTATTCATCCTTGGGAAACGGAACACATTCCTTGTTGTATAGTCCAACATAAATAATCTGAAATATCCCTGCCCATGTGGCATGCTTATCAATTTACCCATTAACCGGTCAAGCCCAAGCCCACATAATTCATAAGAGAGCTGACATGGCCTCGCCCCCAACCTCGCAAAAGTGATACCCCAACACCTTGACATCTCCCTACTCAAAGTCACAAACGAGGGCAAATCACCTGTGGATCGCTCAGTATGGGAACTCCAAAAACCACACAATAGAAATGGGACCGGTACCCGCGACTTCGCATACGCTTGGAAAATCACCAACCCCGGGACACAAATGGTAATTTGTCCAGCCCCACACCACTTCTACAAAAGCATCCCGCCAAACTGGGTGATAGCCTGGTATAACCCTCCTAATCCTCCTCCACCTATCTATGGCCATTCCACAACCAAAACAAAAAAACCCCCCCCCCCCCCCCCCGTACAAACAATTTTCAACACTACCACTACATAACAATACAAACATTTTTAACACAAAAATACCATCAACACCTTTTACATAAATCTTATTTCATTACAATTAGTTTAGTCCCAAAGCGACACCAAAATAATTCAACCACCACTACAAAATCATAGTACATAGATAACCCAAAACATCACCCACTACCTAGTAACAAGTAGGCAATTCATATACCAAAACTCTCTTTCTACCACCTCATGTGAAAATACACCTCACTCCGTGTGTTTCCAGCAGCTTCAATGTGCCGCGTGTGCTTCACATAATATGACTTAAGATAAGTAATTGGCTCACAATCCGAACGGCCTAGCTACATGCTCAATATGTATACAAATCATGTATAAGTCTCTACGTATCGCTTTGAAGCCTCCACCTAGAGCTCTAAGCATTAGGCAAAAACCTTCTAACCCTCTTCAAATGCACAAGGCTTCACATGCAGAGACCTAGCAATTTCTCCACGAAGACTAGAATCTACTTCGTGTTGCTCCTTCAACAACAATTCAAATGCTCAACATCTTTTCTCTACGTGAGAATATCAAACATCTCTACATTCAATCTTTATTTCAAAACCCTCGTACTTCGTTAATAGTTGAACCGAAAAACCCCCACTCCTCGTCATAATAATCCCTTCATTCCTGAACCACCACCAATAACTGGAAACGTTCAACTTATAATCCCTTAATCTCTCCAACAACTGTCAAGACGATCAGTCTGCCCTGAAATTATAGCCTATTTACAATCAACCTCGAGCGCCTTGCCTCCATGACTTAATCAGCCTCTAATATCTCTTTCCCTTAAACACTAGTGAATCTTTTTGTGACTTCATAATTTTTAAATGAAATTCTTTCTAAACAATAAGACATGTTCTATTTTACATGTTAGAGACCTCTTTGCTAATGCGTGAAAACACAAAACACTATGACGTTTCCCTTTGTTTTTCCCATAAATCCAACAAATGCAATACCTTGTGGAAGTTGAGTTAAAAACTTAAAAATTATTGCAAACGGATTGAGGAGAGAAAACACCTGGTCTATATTTGAAATACTTTTATACCATTTATTCTTGTTGATTTACCATCCAATTCTACAACTTGATTTTTGATGTCTTTCATTAGGTATAAGAATTAAGGTTCAAGAAATGATTTTAGTGTTTATTTAGAACATGTATAAGTTCTTAAACACGGTACTGTATATTCAATGAATTCTTTTAATTCAGAAAAAGAATACAAACCATATTCTGCGACATGATTCCCAATCTCGGAAGAAGTTTCATTTTCCAAATTAATGCGAGAAATAAAAAAGTGAAAAACATCACAATATTAGAAAATCTGACTTTATTTTTGATATCGGAAGGGTATTTGTTAGCTGCCTCATCCAAAATCGATTAGATACTCGATTTCGTAAGCCAGAGTACCAAGGACATTCTCGAAATTGGAACAAAAACTACACAATACAACCGAAATTATGGAATGTCAAGATGAACTCCGTATCAGATGCCAATCCGAATGAAATTATGATTTTGGAACATTTACAGCGTTCAAACATACTAAACCACATCGGCTCATTTTGCCGTGGTAGGGGCTAAAGGACAGGAGATGGACAATCGTCGTTGACTGGAGGTGATGTTCAACATTGATGCCAGGGATGGAGATTCATTATTACTATCCACATGCCATTTTAACTGCCTCTAAAACCTCGATCATGCACTAGTGGTATATCGTCTTATTGAGTTAGCATTAGTTCTACCAGTTACAACTACTATTATTGAATGATTTTTTTGTCATAAAGAATATGAAAACTGATTTATGCAATAGCATGGGATATGAGTGGTTGAATGATGTTATGATACTGTACACTGAGAAAAATATTTCTATTGGGATCGAGAACGAACATAATTTACAATGTATGCAAACACGTAAGATGTGGTTGCCTTAACTTGTTTATAGTTCTACTTTTAGTATTTCAAAAATTAGAAAGTAGTTTTTTAAAGTAATTTATTGCACTTCAAAACTCCTAATTATGTCATACTCATCTTATTATTTAAGCGTTGAATATTTGAATATTTTTTAATTAAGTGTTCGAGTTTTTACCAAACAATTCCATTAAGTTTCCGTAAATATTTTGCTCTGATTCTGCCACAAGAGTCTCGAAACTCGACGTTTCATAAATGTTAAAAGCAAATGTTGTTTTACTTTAGAAAAATATTAATTAGGTTCTAAAAAAGTATTTTTGATGCGCTCACTTTTTACTCTTTTTTTAGCACATTTGAAACTCATATTCGTAATAGATTAGGGTTTTATGTAAGGTTAATGGATTTTTTGTTGATAAGAAAGTAAGAATGATGATTTAGGATTTCTCTTTTAACTATTTAGTTCAAGGGGTTTTTGAAATGCCCTTTATGATCATGCTCATGAATTAAAGCTTCAAGAATGGAGATTCACAAAAAGAGCTTAGAAGGGAAGGCCAATATGTAATTTGGTAAAATAAAATATTCGGATTTGAAGAACCAAGACCGGCAGAGTGCAGCAAGCCACGCGCACCACGCAAGGCATGGAAACAGCCCATAGATCCCAAACGTGTGGCCCACGTGGTCGGGTGCGCGTTCGCGCGTCGCTCTTCACATGGCCCTCTCGGCCAAGTGTGGCCAACACCCGGGGAGCCTTATGGGCCGAGCGTGGCCTGCACACGTTTGCTTCACTTTTAACTTTTTCTGGATCATTCTTGACCACATAGATTATAAATAGCGTCTCATCTTATCCTCATCCTTATACCCAACTTCCCCCTTCTAAAAACCCTAGTTTGCATTTATTTCTTTTCATTTATTGCTTGTTTACCATGGGATTTCAATCCTTTGTTGTGGGTTTAGTTTATCTAGGCTAAATATAATATTGAGAGCAATTGGTAATCATTTCTAGTATGAATTTGTGAGATTTGGTTTATCCTTTTTTTCCTATGATTATCAATTATATTTGTGCTTTGTATGGTGATTAATGCATGATTTAGACTAGGATGATCAACTAGTTGATGATTATGAATTGATTGTTTGCTAGATTCATGGTCAAATTTTTAAGACTTTGTCTCTTTGTTTATGGGATTATCATTAATTGATGTTAGATTGTAATTAGGAGTGACAACTAATTATAATTGTCTATTGATGAAGTTGTTTAGGTTTAGGATGAATTTGAATGAGTTTTGCCTAAGTATCAACATCGTACACTAATAACGCCTAACATGAAGACCGATTCTCGTGGTCGTTATTAGGAAAGAAAATTGTGATATCCCAATGTTTCTCGCTTGTGGGACATTGTGTTAGTTGTGTTGGTTCTCCCTGGTATATTGTTATCCTCGAGGTATTCTATGATGCCGATCTTCTAGAGTAACCCGAGGGTAATGTGTGACGTCGATCGTCCATTCTAGATATAATAGAGGAGAGGTGAGAAATGTCTTCACCCGAAAGGTATTGACAAGTTCTCCACAATATGTCGTCGATGCATGATAATAGGATAAATAGTCAATATCAAAGGATAACTATAAATGTAATTTAGTTAAATTTTTTGTCTTTAAAAGATAGTAATCCTTTCGTCCCACTTCGAATTGCACAGAATCTTTTTTACGCTCATCATGAAACTTGTATAACCGCTAATATGTTTAACTACGTATAATAATGGCCAATAAAAAGTTACTTTTGATAAACTACTTGTTATGAGAAATCCAACAATATTGCATGCGATAATATTATTGCTTATATATTTACTCAAATATGCTGTCAAAGTTTGATAGAAAATAATGTCTTTTTTTTTTAAAGTTAATCGGGTTTATAGGGTTCCCGACCCTTTTCTATTAAAGATCATTTGTTGCCAAAGTGGCGTACATCAAGTGTGCCCGTAGGCTTACATCAAAGAGTTGCCCGAAGGCTTACATCAAGTGATTACTAAAATGCCGGT
>JAULKM010083307.1:0-27494 GCA_032355605.1 Rubia tinctorum
ATATTTGCACTAAAAATTAACTGAGGGTTATATCTGCACTTTCCTTATTATATAGGGGTATATTTGTATAATCCCCTAAAAGATTAGAGTTTTTTGGCTAAAATACAACCGTACCCACACCCTGTTAACCGTCCCCAAATCGTACTCTTAGCCCATAGACCATGCCTAATAAGTCAAACTCTCTTTGGGTCCATTTTTACAGCATTCGTACTGAATCTTTACCCGGTACGCACCCAGTACGGGTACCATGAGGTAAATACCGTACTCGTGCTACGTAGTTATTAATTACAATATACGGGGATTTGCGGATAGGGGTTCAATAAGTCAATGGGGAATCAGAAGCCTATAGCGCAATCTCCAGTAATATCTAGAGGTTGTCGAGCCAACACTTAAGGGATTTAAAAGCTACACTCTAATTCAAGTACCTAAAGAATTAGATAAAAAAAAGAGGCTAATGCTCAGAGCAAATTAGCATCGACGGATCTGAAGGTACAATCTAGGCAACAATTCTCGATGAAAACACTAAAAAGTGCGGTTATGAAGAAGATTGTGTCAGGATGTTAATGAAGTGGAGTCATGGATGACACCAATTCTAAAATTTATTAAAGATAGAGTTTTCCCTGAAGACGAAGCCGGCGCTAGGAAGATCGGGGTTAAGGTCTCGAAGTATATAGCACAAAAAGAAATATTGCACAGAAAAGGATACTTACAGCCGCTCATTTGGTGTGTAACATCGGATAAAGTTGATTATCTCATTAGAGAGTTTCATGATGGATTTGCCAAAAGCCATCAGGGTGCATGATCGACTACTATAAGCAGAATGCTATTTGCCAATCATGTTCCAAGATACGCACAAGCTTATTCAAGCATGTCACCGGCACAAGAAACACACTCCAACCGTGCACATACCGCGAGAAGAGATGATAAACATTTATGAATCTTGTCCATTCTCTAAGTGGGAAATAGATCCCATGGGACCTTTCCTGAAGCCGCTGGTGGATTGAAGTATGTGATTATAGCGACCGACTACTTCAAGAGATGGGTGAGTGCTTCTGTTAGAAAAACATACTATGTAGGTAGGGAATTGTGAGAACCATCACCACCGACAATGGAAATATATTTGCATATGATCTATTCAACAAGTGGTATCATATACAGCAAAAGTTTACATCAGTCTACCATCCATACGCTACTTTCCAGTTTGAAGTGTTACGGAGCAATTTCAAATGGCATAAAATCTAGTCTGAGAAGAAGTAAAAGAAAATGGATGGATTGACTGACTCCCCGAGCATTTTATGGTCGTTTAGTTAGAATATAAGAAGAAAAGACGACTATAGGTGAAATGCCCCATAGCTTTGTCTATGGAAACGAAGTTGTGCTTACAGCTTATATCGGAATGCCTTGCCTGTGGATATTAAATCTTGTAAGAAATGCCAATGGAGATAAACTCTGAATAGACTTGGATCTGCTAGAGGAGAGGTGAGAAAGAGCAGTTTTTAAAAAAGCTAAGGTGAAAGAAAGGGTGAAGAAATATTATGGCCAAAAGCTAAGAAAGCTCAATTTGTTCCTAAAGAGCTCGTGATGAGAAGAAACGAGGCCAACCGTCAGAAGAAATAGTGAAAACTTGCCCCAAATTGAAAAGGAGCATATAAAGTCATCAAAGAACACCCTTGGAGGGAGCTATATGCTAGAAGATGCTGTGAGAAACAGAGTACCAAGAAGGTGGAAGTTAGTAAAATGTGAAGATAATACTAGTAAGATAAAAAAATTATTCCAATCATTTTTGTTCTACTTTGTTTTTAATGCCTGGGTAGTAGCTCACATTAATAAGAGCATGCAGGTAATTTATTAATTAATGTATTCCAAAGCATGACATAGCTCACCCTAAGATGAGTTACAGGTTGGAAACACTTCTCTTTTTTAAAAAAAAAATTTTGTAGTTTAAAAATCAAGGATTCGTTCACCATAAGAGGAACATTTGGGTACATTTTAAATAAAATTTATGTTTATATTCAATCATATTACTACTATTAGTATTCCTTGGTTAACTCGAATGTCAGAATCCGATAAGTAGCTCTTTCAGAGATTATCGCAATTTGTTTTCGAGTGAATCGAACATCCCAAAAGGATGAGTAGCTCTATTCGATGATTCCAAGTAAATCGAACTTCCCAAGAGGACGAGTATCTCCACTTGACAATCCTGCCATTTTGGTAGCTTTAGTGTCCCAAGAAGATAAGAGCATCCACAATAGTAGTGGACTTAAACAGCACTTCTTAAGTGTCAAATCATGAATATTGATAAAAACTAGTTAACAATCAATTACTAACAATACATCTCATTAAATAAGCACTTCTTAGAGAATTTTTTCACTTTAAATTATAATTAATTAAAAATACAAAACTAAGTGTCGATCATTGATTGGTTGACATTTCAGAAATAAACAGGTATCAACTTCTTAATTAGAAGCAACTCATTATTGAGGAGTAGCTGTTCTTAAAACTCCACAGTGGTATTCCTTAAATAAGGAGTGCTTCTTGTTAAAAAAAATTGGGTTAATGAGCAATCATTGTGGATGCTCAAGGCAGTTGATTATAACCCAAATAACTCGAACATCCCAAGAGGACAAGCAAATCTATGTTAAAGCATTAATATTAGTATAACTGGTGGTGATAGTCACGTGGCTAAAAGCACAATAAAGAATCAAACACCAAGAAAAGGGAGAAGTCTTGCAAAATCATTTGATCATTGAAAGAACGCAACAATGAAGGTATGGATAGAACCTTAGCATCCCTTTGCTTTGTGTAGCTCTCTTTGGAAACCCTCAAAGAGCTATGGATAGATGAAAAAAAGAATCTCAACCTTTCCCATATCTTTATTAGCTATAAGCCTGAACATTTCAGTTTTCCTATTTCAAGCTCATGCTCATGTATATCATCTTGAAGCATATCATCAAAATGACTCTTCATCATGACTACATTGTCATAAGCATATCAACCCCGCTCATCTCTCAAGAAGTCCAATTCTTGTAGAAAAAAATTTATGTTAAAAGTTGGTACTTCTACCACTTTTCCAAAGATTGAGCTCTGATTAAAGCGTTTTTGCTTGCTTTTCCCGCCAAACGGCGACAAAAAATAGCTATTATTTAGTTTAGATAAAAATCAAGACCCACTCTTCTACTTCGTTGAGCTAGGTCTTCATTTTCCAAAGGAATAAATAGAATTAGAAGCCCCTTGAAGGAGGAAAAATGTAGTAATCCAAGATAGTCAAACACTACAAGAGGAAGAAGATGAAAAGATCACCAGCTCAAAAAAAAAGATCAGGGTGACAAGCTTATCTGGGTAGATAAAGAACAATACACACGAAAGAACAAAACGAGAGAAAAGGGATGTTCAATTCAATGTTTTTTTGAAAAAGTTAATCATTCAGAAGGCAAAAGTGATGCATTATTACACAATCTCAAAATGTCAAATCCTGGAGACCCTTATCTTCCTAACTATATGCAGAAACTACCTTCAGATTAGCCCCATCCCGATGGTATTCTTTGGCTTCTTTAGCCTTCTTCACGATCTTCTCTTTGGTGATGGGGTTAATGATATGAGATCAATAATTGGCTTCTTCCACTCAACACCTTCATATAGTGATAACCCAGATCTCATCAAAAGGTTGCACCTTGTTCAGAGATCCAATATGATCCAAGGGGGGAAGTTGAAAGCCACCATTCTAGACGTTACGATACGAGGAATAATCCAGATCACCAGTAGTGATAGGATATCTTTCGGATAGTATATTTAGTAATTATTAACATATTTTAGAACATATATTTGCCGGTGTAATTTTATGAACTTGATATGCTACAAAGAATTGAATATTTTAAAGAATTTACAAGGATTGCGATTCTTTTGAAAACTTGAAAATCCACTGTTAAATCCGAAATGAAAGATAAAATATCAAAAGTAGATGAAAAGGGACAAACGAGGGAGAAAAGTGGAAACTCTAACCCACGACGCGTGAGCTGCACGTTGGTGGTCGAAATTTGATCGGCATGTATATGCGTGTGAGGGTGGCCTCTGGCAAGCAGCCGATTCTGATTAGTGATGGGATTTGGTCAATTGACTTTTAAGGGCTGACATTTTATAGTGGTGATTTTTGAGTCTTTTAAGAAATTTCATTCTTGTTCAAATTATATTTTCTATTCTCATCAGAAGAATATTAGGCTTTCTGTTATCATTAGGAGAATAATTAGTTTCCTATTTATGCTTTAGGATAATTTATATTAAAACTATTAGTTTCCTTTTTATTTTAGGTAGAGTTCCTGATTTTGCACGAATAAATTTGTTTTTTATACTTAAACAATTAGATTTAGGACATATATTTTATCATTTTCTAGTTAGTTGTCCATTAGTATAAATAAGACAAGTATTTTCAATACATGAGACAAACCCCAGTTCAAAATTATACTCGAGATTTTTCACTTGAAAATCCCGTCTAATTTTTAATATATTTTTTAGATTTATGGAGAACTAAATTCTTAGTATCATATTATGATAGAAAACATTGTTGAATACATGTGAGGTTCAAAATTAATTATGTTCTATAAATTTCTATATATATTTATTGAATTATCTTATTCTTGAATTCATTGGATCATGTTGATTTATCTAGTACGGTTACCTAGGCTTATCTCATTTTTCATACTGCTATGTATAGTGAGTTATGATCGAATAATTGATTGATGACCTTTTGAAATGTTGATTTGTAGATAATTCAGTTATACAGACACTAATAAAAGGTTAACTGGATCATACGTCTCATGTAATTCCTGGTCATAAATCTATTGTTAAGTGAATCTCGATTAATGAATTTCTGGAAGATTTCAGTTAATAAATAAGGGTATTGGTAGGTGTATGTTTATGATTCATAACACCATATCTGTTGGTGATGAGAATAATATTAGGAATTGAATGAACTCTGAGAATCTATAATCATGGTATGAAGCTGATGTGTGGAATATTTTAGATTAACTATCTTTGTTCTTTAATTTAAAATCCTTTGTTTTATTTTTTTAAAATTTATTTTTTAAATAAACAAATATTTCCAAAACCCCCAAAATTCCAGTTAGAGATATTGTCTAAAATAAATATATTGAGTGTGAAATAAATCTATTTCCTTGGATTTGATCCTTGCCTGATTACTATATTACTAAATATTTTAGGTAATTAAGTTCTATATATTTACTTTGATAAAGGAGAATAGTTTAACGACTTGTTCTTACCCTATGTCAAGTAGTTTTGGGTGAAATGTACTTATTCATTAGATCTTGACGCATATCGGGAAAATCTAGGACATAACGGTGATCTGTTCACCTTTAAGGCAAAGGGTTTCATGAAACTTATCTACCTCTTCCTTGGCTTTGATACCTTTTAATCAACAACTGCAACCACCCAAAAAATGTCAGCTTTAACATCCTTCTACAATGACTAGTACTAGAAGGTCACGTCATTATCTAAGACCTTAGGAATCCGTGAAACCAAAAGAAAGACATCAGCCACTAAGAACTTGAAAGCCTTGAACAACAAAACCTCACCGAAATAAGTTCAACAGCGAGTTGGTATTTTTCAAGATAATATTGCACAACTTTTCAAAAAACTTTAAGCTTGAAGTCCATGTACAAGAAATAAGCTCCCCACCATTGACACCTTTAATTTCCTTGATGATGTCAGTAACACCAGCAACACCCTCAAAATGGCATTTTTCTTCTTCTTGGGATCCTTATAAGAATCCTCTTCCCCTTAAGGGTCTCGCTAGTTCTTAGCAAAATTAGGGTTCATTATAAGAAGCTCAGTGCAACAAGAAAAAGATGAGTTAAAAAATTATCTTTGGCATGAATTGCAAGATACAAGAAGAAATGCATAAATAACTTCCCGCCTTCTCAAACACCTCCGAAACATCAAGATCCTCCCCATCTCATGTATACACAAGTGCGGTCCTAGAAAACCTCACTGCTGAAATCTTATACCTAGAAATATTCAAGGGTTAACTTTTTAAGGAGTGACAGTCAATGTTAAATTAACAGGAAGTTCAATATTTGAATGTTTATCTTCTCTGAAGGCATGGTTATTCCACTTTGTATTAGGATATGCTCCGGTGTTGAAAATAATAAAGTTATCCTTCCAGTCTTTAGTAAAAGAGGGAGTGCAAATAATAAGCTTCTCCCCTTTCTCACCCTACGAATAGAAGGAAAATATACACAAGTCATCAAACTCATAAGTCTTCACATGATCCATCTTTCTAGAAGTGTGATTGGATTGCATGATACATAAAGATTGAAGAATGGGAAGGGTAAGGGTAAGGGTAAGGCAAGGTAGGGTAGGGTAGGGTAGGCTCAACTCCCTATCCGTCACTCATCACCAATAATCCTAAAATAGAAAGGATGAAGCTAGGTGAAGTTGACACAATTAATATTATAATTCTCTAAAAGTGCAGAGAGCACTATTGGAAATGGAAACCTAATACAGAAGTAAGGTGATGCTTATGTACGACCGATTTACCATCGACAAGGTTGTTAACAACCCCTAAGAGGAAAGAAGAGATAAACAAACATTCTTGGGGATGGATACATCTAATTGTTCCATGAAAGACCTAATTTCATGAGCACCTACCCATGAAAATAGTTATTACTCTCCTTCAAAGAGGTGACATGCATTCTTCCCCCAGTGGGAATGGGCACAAATCAAAAATAATTTATAACTACTTCCCCCAGCGGGAATAGGCATAAATCAAAAATAATTTATAACTACTTTCTTCTTTTTTAACCTTTTCCCCTACTAAGTTTGCGAAAGACCATTCCTAAGGGGTGTGGGGATAAAGATATTTTTCTTCAAGATCCCTTCATCCTATGAATAATCTAACCAATCATCATTAAGGTTTTCACCCTAAAAATAATGGCTGGGATACTTGGGATACAAGAAGAACCTTTGGAAACTAACATGTTCAAAGTAAAGTCAAGAAGTTAATGGACTTACTTGAAAATTATTGATTTAACGAGAGTCTGAGTTGTGAAGATAGAAAAGTTGCAGAGAGAATTTTTAGTAGGCTTTAGGTTTAAACTTGAAATTTTCAGAAAATGAAAGAAACGGGGAAACAAGTGAGAATAGATGATAACGATAGAATGAGCTATTAATGTCAATGACAACTTCCTCAAAACACGACGGGAACATTTTGCTTGTAGAGAATCTTTTCTCTCTCCTTCCTTAAATCTCTCAATTACAAGATGTCTGGCATTAAATGGCCACACATATGCCTTGATATATACACTAAAGAACTATAATAATGTTGAAAGAGTTTGAACTTGGGTTTCTCAGGGGCTATTGATGATACTTGGAATTGAAACCCATAGTTCGGAGACTTGATGCCATGATGGGCCAAAGTCCATCAACGTAAAGCTCTATATTTCTAAGACAATAATTACAGAAGCATAACAGAATACCAATTGTATTAGGAGAAGGTTACTTGTATAAAAAGGTATGCATACCTAAACCTCATTTGCATTCGGAGATTACCCATACTTACTCAACTATAAATAGCCTAGTATGTTTATAATCTATTCCTTCTATTATCATACGAAAACCCTTGTGCTAATTTAAACATTAGAGAGTATTCTCGCCGGTACACCGATTACTTTGCCTCGTAGGACCTTTAGTTTATTATAGCTGGGATTAACAAAATTCTTGAAATTAGATAAATAATAGACCAAATTCTTGAAAGAACACTCTGGACATCCAACAATACAAAAGAAATTTATAATGAGTTTCTTAATAAAAAATGTTATTACCCATAAACAATTAACAGTATCTGATAAAATAATCTCATATCTACTCACAATATTGTATGTTGAAGTTAATTTCTCCTCCCCCACTCATCTAAAATAAAATGGCTAATATATAGAAATCATCGATTGAAACATCCTATAAAATTTAATTGAGTACTCTTCCAAACTTTGTATATCCTTTTCTTTTTGGAAATTAATAAAAGAGAAAAGTGTTAAAATAACTCTATCTTTTGCACGAAAGTGACAAAATTACCCTGCAAAAATAAGAAAATGTCATAATAACCCTAACTTATTGACGTATGTGCCAAACTAACCATGGAATGCTCTGACTTCATTAGTGAACGAGAAGTATGGCTGGAATTCAATGAAAAGACAAATTTCCCTTCTAATTGAAAAAATAACAAGTACACAAAATGTGAAAAGTCTTATTTAACTCTTCCCCACTATATATAATCAAACCCTAATTATCCGTGAGTTTTGACAATCTCCTTTTCTCCTTCCATGTTTTCTTCTTCCTCGTATCTACCACACCGCTAACAAGTTCATCTTCCCCTTCCATATGAGCTTTGGTAAATGTATTTGGCTCAAACAACAAATCTTAACCCCTTCCCGGTGAGCTTGGATAAACAAATCCGGGTAAAAAGACAACTTGGTGACGCCAAACATTCCTAAGAAAGAAGAAACACTGGTAAAAATGGTGGACGAGAAATAAGTAGATAGAATGCTCCAACTTTCCTTGAAGGCTAATGTTGATTTCAACAACTATACTGCATGGAAAGACAAGGTATATATTTCAATTTTTAATTTCTTTAAATTTGAGACCATATTTAATTAACCTTGAAGTGGGTTTTTTTTGTAGCTCATGGAGAATTACTTCAAGAGGGTTCAGGAGGATCATTGAATTCTTTAATTTGTTCTTTATCTTATTTTTTTGTCTTGTGGCAATGTTCACTGGTCTATGTTCTGATCTTATGAGGTATGACTATATGCTAGTTTGGGTAGTTGACTGAACATATGAAACATTCCTCTATTTGTGTAGTGTAGTTCTATTATCGAGTTTAGATAGTGTAGTTTCTTATCTTTTTTGGATTGAAATGAAAGGCTTTTAGATGTTCGGTAATTCCTAGTTGAAAATTTAGCTTTTGGTTATGAATGAAAAAGGAGCTTTTTGTTTTTGTTTTTGTTTTTACTTCTCCACATCATGTTTCAATGTTGTAAAGTGTTTGATAATTTAGCATATTAGGCCTTAATTAATTGAGGAAATGAACTTAAAACAAAAGGAAAACGAGGGAAGAAAGCAAATGTTTCTTTAAAATAATCATGAAATTTCATGTTATAGCTGTGAATTCTTGAATTTGAATTTTGTTGTTCTGTTCTTTATCTAGAAGAGTAGTTTATGGATGCTTGATATATGAACCTTATTGTTTGTGTTTGAAGTCGGAAAACAGGTTTACGTTCCGTATTTGATATTCATCATCTCTTATTAGATAGTTAGATGTTGAAAAAAGATGTATCATAGTTGTTGTTTCATCTCTTAGCTAGTAATGGTAGCTTAATTCCTTGACTTTGTATGTTTCCAGGTTTATGGTGTAATAGATTAATACGCGCTTGTAGGAAATGTTTGCTAGTGTTACCATGTTGATGACGTAAATTAGTGAGGATTTAGCATTGTTCTTGACTAGTTTTTTGAAAAGGTTAATCAATTGTGTGCTCTCTTTGTTTTATTACTCGTTGTAATGGTCTTCTAATAGAAGAATTGAAAGACTGGTGTGTCGGTTGGTATTTCAAACCGCAGGATATTAAAGTCTGAAGATGGTGTTATTACCGGATGGCATTTTTTCTACTTGAAGTTGTGACCATAGTGCTTCAAGTTTCCATCATAAAAAACTTCTTACTTTTTTGGGGATCATGATAAGGTTTCGTTCCAAGAATAATAGAGATGCAATACGTAAATCTTGGATGATCGTTGGTAATCCACTGAAGGTGGATCATGAGGTTGAACAAAGTGGATATTAGTTTAAATTATAATTGGTTTATATGGAATTTGTCTCTTGCAACACTATTAGGTTCTTTCAGCGTAGATTTTTCTGGTAATTGCCAATATTTATGTAACTCTTGCATCAATGAGATTAAATTGATGGATTATATAATTTAGTTATGAATTAGAATTTATTGGAAAATATTTACAAATTCCTGATCCGACCTTAACTTTTATTAGAAAGTGCTGATATAACCCTAGAATGAAAATTAAGTAATGACATAACCATAGAAATCATTCTATAAGTGTTGATATAACCCTATACATCTTGTGAGGTTCTGATGGTGAGGAGGGTAAAATTGTCCAAGTATTTTATGAAAACTAATCAGGGGTATTTTGGTCATTTCTTGGATGGTCAATGTTGGATTTTCCAGGTCAACGTCGGAAATGACACAAAAGGTTATAACTGCACAATTCTATTAAAATGTAGGGTTAGATTGACACTTTCTCATTTTGCCGAGGGTATGTTGGCACTTTCAGCTAAAAATTAGGGTTAGAAGTGTATTTTGCCCTTAATAAAATCTTATCCCAAATCACACTATAATAAGGATTCTATGTTTTTGTTTGGTCTCATTTCGTTATCAACTAAAATTATTAATGATGACTACCTTTCTTTGACAAAAAAACATCGTTTTGCTTTAATTATTTACAATAATAAAAATTAATTTGATTATAATTTGATTGCTTTAAATATCATTACATTACCTTATCAAATTTTAGATATTGTATTACATAAATAGAATATTTAGTTGCATATTTCATTGATTTATTTTCCCATATAAGCATATAATTTAGAATAATCTAGGCTCATTTTCATTTGTGCCAAAAAACTTCTTTACACGTACTGGAATATAATCTTACTTCCATGCACATTAATTAACTGTAGAATATTAATTTATAATTATTAAATATATCAAAAATACATTAAAAATATATGGATTGAGAAATAAATGTTACCACTGTATGAACCTTAGAGCATCTTCAATGCAAAGATCCCCATCCACAAATATAAGAGTCACGTGGAAAACTATATATGGATTTGTGCGATGTTGATAGAAAATTATTGATGATAGAGATTGATGAAACTCTGGTCTCCAATGCAGCCATCTGATCAAGGTTGGAGCCAAAACCCCCTATCAGTCCAAAGGCCACACTATTACTCTGTGCATAGGCTTTCAATTAGGACATATATCTGATTGGGCCGAAGCCCAACAGTCAAAAGAACGATCTTTGAATCTAATAATACCTCTCTTCTAGGTACAAATATGGCATATTAATATATGATAACTCCATTATGGTAAGACAACAACAAGGAAAGTAAATATTTATCCTAATATGACTTGAAGATATCTCGGGGGATAACCCTTATAAATACTAAAGCATTCATTCGTTCTATTTAATCTATTATCAATATTCATATTACGCTTTTGGTATGAATTGTTTTCTACGGAATCCTCTGGCACTTTGTTTTGAGGGATTGGTATATTGAAGCAAGGTTCGACTATCACGATCATGGTTTGACATGCATCAATTGACACCCCCAGTGGGACCTGATTGTAAAAAAACAGAGTACCTTGTTCAATAACCCTTGTAGATAGAGTCGTTCACGACGAACCACCACCGATAGGTTCTCATAATTCACTAATGGGGGATGTACCGCCAGGTTAATTACATTTAAAAATGGCAGTAATAGTAGCGACTCAACCCTTACCACGAGCTACTATCTGCATAACGTTAAGTGCTAACTATAAAGATTACCTACAGGTTTTTTTATTTAGATATGTGAAGTCCTATTACTTCAGCTGAGCTCGACGCAACCCTCTCTCCATGGTGGCACTAATAGCTAATCCGGTTAGGAGGAATCACACTCGACCATCTAAAAATCTAGATGAAAACATTGTCAACTGCCTGACATACACCTTCCCTATAGTGGGGATCCACCCCGACAACACCATGACCACTGAAACACATAGTCCCCCACCATTACACTCTCCAGGATCGGTGTACCTTCAGGATTTGGTACCACTACAGATGACAGTAGCTTATCCATACCCACCTTACAAGGCCAATGACACCACCAACATTGTTGACATTCCTTCTAAGCGGGATTTGTCCCTCACAACAAGTTCCTTATGGACCAACTTCGGCCAATCCATTGATTGTTCCTTAAGCTTACCTTATATGGTTGTCACCTCCTCCCCATCAGTATGAGGGACTCGGTCCCTATGTCAGGATACTCCCCCAACCTATAATGTTGATCACATTGATTCCTTACGTTTATCCCATAGAGACTTAAAAACTAGCAAGTGTTACTCATACTTACCCTCATGAATATGTTCATGGATCTATTAAACTTTTAATTAGCAAAAATCCTCAGTGACATTGATCGGAAGCTCGAGATATGGTTGGGAAGGCTAGACAAGAAGATTCCTCACACTTGATACCCTTCATATCAGCGACATCTATCCCACACACATGATGCCAAATAACGCCCCAACCTATAACATGGAAATGGAACCCAAAAAAATCTTGATGATCTACCACCAGGTTATCGAATCAAAAATTATTACTCCAAATTTGAAATGCAAGTACTATCTCAGAGGGAAGATCGTGCAATGGTTTGAATCTCTAGAGGGAAATTTACCAAATTTTGCGCTTTCGAACGAAGCAATTTGTCTCATTTTTATAAAATGAGACAGTTCACCAAAACCACAACGAACCAATTTAATTTGTGGCATATTCCTATTAAGTCGACCACATCTATTCATAGGTGCTACACTGGAGAAATTGGAGGTTGTGGTTCACACGTAAGCAATGGTTATCTCAGGATACATGAATGGTATGACCGATACCAAACTATATGAAAAACTCATGGTCGGTCCCCCAGCAACCATCCAGCAGATTTAGGGCATCGTGGAGAGATATACCAAGGTGGAATAAGTAACTAAATTAAAGAAAGGAAATGTCAAAAATAATAAGAGAGAGGAGGAACGAACCTTAGGCCCGTAGAAAAGTCTCACATGGGGGAATATACGCCACTATCGCACTTAAGGGCACACATATTGTCCTTCAATCTGAACCTTATTCAATATCCAACGCTGATGCTTAGAGCCCTCGTAGAAAGGTCTCGAACAATTATTGCGACTTCTACAGGGACAGGGGGAATGATACAAACACATGTTTTCGACTCAAGGACGAGACTGGAAGATGCATCAGTCATGGATTGCTCCAGGATTTTGTTCTTCCCTCGAGAGATCTAAAGGATAGACAAGAGGGCTAGTCTTAAGAGCAAAATCCCAGTAAAAACTAGTGTGACAATGATGCACCAAAAGAGTCATCGTGTGTCATCGAGCCGTAAATATAATCAATGGGACAATCGAAATTCATCAAATTGCAAATAAAGGCTTTCATTGGGCAAGGAACCGGGTGCAATGCAAGCACACGATTTACAAGATGGACAAAACCATCACTTTTTAAAGACTGTTATCACACCTAGCTACGCATTGCACTCAGATCCCATGTGATATCTACCAACATTGGAAATGCCATAGTGAAAAAAGTTTTCATTAATAGTGGAAGTGCAGTAGAGGTTATGTTCATTACATGCTTTGACTGTCTAGGTCTTCGTAGAAAAGATTTTCGAAGGTCTACATTGCCACAGTGGGAATCCCAACAGAGGTTATTGCCTTTAACCATCGGTGAAAGGAAGAAACACATGACCATCGATTGCAACTTCACCGTAGTTGACACTCCCTCACCTTACAATGTAATATGGGGCTATTGTGGATGATCCAAGCTAAAACCATCCCGTCACCTCATCATTTAACAGTGAAACTTCTAACAGAAAATGATATCTCCTCATTAATCGGAGATCAAGAAATGACTCAATGTTGCATGATGATAGCATGGAAGAAGCTCATAAAGATAAGGACAGTTAGAACAATCCACAAGAAGGCTACCAAAGCTTCACTCACTGACGTGGAGAAGATGCTTGCATGATCGCCGGGAGCAGTGGAAATTGGCAATGGTGAGCAAAAATTGTAATTTCTCTACTCAACGAGTATTTTGATATTTTCTCGTGACATTTTTGTGACTTAAAAATGGTCCTGGTATCCCATATCAACATTGATCCTGCGGTTAAGCCCATTAAAAAAAGAATAATCTTCACTCCTGAGAAGGGAGCACTCATCAAAGAAGAAGTAATAAAACTACTCAAAGTGGACTTAATCAAATAAGTGGTATACTAAGAGTGGTTAGATAATCCAGTAATGGTTAAAAATTATGATGGATGATGGATAATGTGCGTCGTCTTCACCGACTTGAACAAATGTTGCCTAACGGACAATTATCCGCTCCCTTAGATCGATTAGCTCGTCAAAGCTATATATGAAACCAGGGGTTAGCCTTCTTTGATGCCCATAAATATTATCATTAGATCCTTATGGTTGAAGAGGAAAATATAAAAAAACCTCATTTATCAGAAACGCAAGGACATTTTGTTACAAGAAGATGACATTTGGGCTCAAGAATGCAGGACCCACATATCAACACTTGGTGGGTAAAATATTCAGGGAGAAAATCAGAGGGAACATGGAGATATATGTGGATGACACGGTGGTCAAAAGAAAAAGTATGTAAATTTCCTCGATGACTTGAGAGAGACGTTTGCGCGACTCTGAAATCCCAATTTGAATCTCAATCTATCAAAATGCACATTGGAGTGGGGGCTGGGAAGGTCCTAGTTTTTATGGTATTTAACAAAGGGATATAAGCCAATCCAAAGAAAGATCGATGTCATCCTCAAAATGTAGTCTCCCAAATAGGCCAAAGACGTTCAGCACCTCATAAGTACTTTAGCTACCATAAGCGGACTCTTATCAAAAGGATCCAAGAAACATCTTCCTTAAATCAGATATTGAAAAAAGCAAAGAAGTTCGAATGGACAAAAGAATCTGAAAATGAAGTTAAAGGAACACTTCACTCCTTACAAATAGTTATGAAACCAGATAAGGGAGAGGTGTTTGACTTTGACATCTCGGAGTCACCAAAATCTATTAACGCAATGCTAATCAAGGAAAAATATCGCTAACAACACCCTATCTAATTTGTCAGTAGAACCTTGTCGGGGTCAGAGACACGTTATACCACACTGGGCCGGTTGATCCTGGCGTTCTTGTATGCAGCTCGACGCTTGCGACCATATTTCCAATCTCACATAATTGTATTTCTCACAAACCATAAAATCCTCTAGATACTTCTTAAACCTGAAGCTTCAAGCAGAATGATGAAATGGTGATCGAATTAAGCGAGCCTGATATCCAATATAGCCCTAGAACAACTATCAAAGGCCAAGCCTTAGGCAATTTCATAGTGGAAATAAAGGAGGATTTATGAGATGACATGCCCATCGTAAATGAACGAAAGTGGAAACTACGTGTAGATCGTTCATCCTACCTAAGGAAGTTGAGAAATGGTCCTTTTGACTAGACCAGATTGAAAGGATTTTCCACACGCCATACATTTTAACTTCCAAACCACTAATAATGAAGCAGAGTATGAGGCTTTGATCACAACTTTAAGATTGGCCAAAGACTTGGCCGTACAACACTTGGAGATGTTCAATGACTCACATACAGTTGTTGAGCAAGTCAAGAGGAGTACGAGGCTAGGTGAACCGTCAGAGATATTTGGAATCGGTACAACCGCTGCTAAATAATTTCAAAAGCTATACCTTGCACATGTGTCAAGGGAATAGAATCAGAAGGTTGGTGCTTTAAGAAAATTGGCATTGTGGGATATAAGCAGTTGTTGATGGAAACATTGAAGTGTCACAACTATGAAGAAGAGTTTGTAATAGCTGCAGACAAATTGGAGAGCTGGATGACACTAAGTATAAGATATCTAAGGGATGGCATAATACCTGAAGATAGAGATGAATCCATGAAGATTAATTCAAGGCACCAAGGTACACAATTCATAATGATGCCAGGGAGGTCATCTTCGTACCTCTCAAAATTACTATTTTAAGACCTAAATGCTTCCAAACTATAACTAAGTAGATGCTGGCGAATCAGGGTTGTCCACAAAGAAGAGGGATTTCCTAAGGGTTCATGCATATAAGGGTGGATACTAGACTAGATATAGACACACATACATGTAAAAGAAAGTAAAGAGGGGGGATTTTTGGTTGCTTATTCTAAGTTACGAATTTAAAAATAAAGTAACTGGCAAAGTAGCGTAACGATGCAAAACATGCACAAACTATTAAAAGATAGTAAAATCACAAATAACAAAGCCTTGGGAGAAATTGATTCTCACTTCCAAATCTCTTATAGGTCATAGATTCATTCACTCATTCATTCACATTAATTGCCCATGGGGAATGTTATCACTATCATTTTGAAGATCAACATTTATTTCTTCTTAATAGAAATTTGCAAAGACGTTTAACGACCATTTACAACCTCATTAATAATCACTTTAGACGTTCAAAGATCATAAAAATATTTCATCAATGACATTACACACGAAGAACCATAGATTTGATAACAACTACAAGCATTCTACCATATGCCTAGCCATTTAACCAAACAAATCATGTATTAGACTAAACCTAGAACAAACAACATTTAAGATTCAATCTTCCATTGCTACCTTAGGACAAACATGATTACAAACCACATTAACATACTCATCTAGCAAGATTAACATCATTTACCCAACAAGAAGTTGTAATTCCATGTTCTTGGATTTTGATTCTAAAAGTGAGAATAAATTGTACACTTTCCTAACACTCTAACACATAATCATACAACCACTTCATATTCTCAAACAACCCATAACATAAATGAAGTAAACATTAACAGTAGTGGCACGATAAATGCTTCAACAATAAATGCTCATGAAATAATTAAACAGAGTCGCACTACATAGTTTTTAAAGTTTCAATCAATTGCTCTCAAGTGACAAGTTTAGGTACTAGAATTCATACTAAACATCCAAAGCAAATTAAACATATATCAAAGATGAAACTAGGTAAAAAACAAGTGAAAACTAGGGTTTGAAGTTTAGAAATAGGGAAGAGAAGAGAGGAAAGAAAGAGGATAATGTGTGCTATTTATAGTACAAGAAAAAGACAAGTCATTCTGGCCACTCGTCCGTTGCGACTCACGAACAGGGCATCACGACTCGCGATGAATGTCAAAAACAACATTTTGATTCCTTTCTTCTTCTTGCCTTCTAGCTTCCATTCCACTTCACTTCTCTTAAAACTTCAAGGCTTCAAGTGTTCAAAAATATGAACTTCATGGTCTTGAACGGTCTTCGGTTTTCAAGTCTCGATGTTATTGCCTCGTCACACAAAATCTACTAGAAAATTCATAAGAGCGTAAAAGTTGTTCTTAGCTCTCCTAAGAGGAATTCAAGGTAAACACAAGCTTTAGATAACAGAAGAGTACAAAGTAATTCCAAAAAGTCCCAAAATATGCATAAAATGGATACATCAAACCTCCCCACACTTGAACCATACTCGTCCTCGAGTAAGAAGAAATTCAAGAACACAAAGAGATCCACATATCCAAATCCTAAATTAGTATTCCTCCAAATCAATATCTCACAAAATTCTCAATAACAAGAATCCCAAAATAAAGCTAAAATGAGAATTCAAACATAACCCCATTTCCTAAATCTACCCAACCATACCACCTATCAATTCTCTAATACCCATAAACAAAGATTCCAAGTCTCGAATTGATAATCCCAAAATCCAATGACATCAAGTTAAGTCAAATCCATCTCAAATATTCAACACATACTTCACTTTATACCAATATTTAAACCAAAAAATGAAGCATACCAAGAATCAAGAATTTTATACCTTACTTTGTTTTCCTTGCTAAGTTACCCAATCCCAAGAAGTCCCATGATGTTAAGCAACCTGATCCATCAATATGTGAACCGCAACCTTATGACTGCAACGCTTTCAAATGAGTAAAATTGTAACACATATTTCCCCCCATTTTTCTCTCTTTCTCTCATTTTGCCTAGGAGCCATTTCGGGTTTTCATCCTAGCCACACATCATGTTTCTTTGGCTCACATCTCACCCACACATTTAGCCTCTTATTTTTTCTTAAGCCGCCCTTTTGAATTTTTGGCCTATCCGGGCCCCCAATGTTGCCTAAATTGCCCTCTCAGGTTTTCAACTTAGCAGGTTTGCTTTTTTAAATTTTTTTTATTCCTTTTCATTTTTAATTTTTTCCAATTTTCCCCATTTTTTCGTGTTTTTTAAATAAAAAAGCTAGGCTACTAAAATATGAAATCCAAAAGCATTCCCAAAAACCAAAAACACTCAAAATGAAGAACATCTTGAACCAAAACCAAAAGCATTCAAGAGAAAATAAGTATAAAGATAAATCCTCTCCTCACACTTAAAACACTACATTGCCTTCAATGTAGACAAAACAGGGTAAAAACAGTATAAATCATAATGGGGATGAAATAGCTCACAAAAGTGCGACTAAGGGCAATCACTGTCGGGACAAGAAACTTCCATCTCCGTAGCATTGTCGATACTGGGACATCCACTCCTCATTCATCTAACGCTACTCCCTACGCCTCACTGCTCCGGGATCAAGCCTTGATGGACCACTATAGTTCGACTGGATGTCATGTACCCTGGATGAGAGCTTATCAATCTTCTCATCCATATCTATGAAGCTCTGTGAGATGAATAGGGTGGTGTCTAGAATCATGGTCCGCACTCAGGAGTAGAAATCTTGGGGCCGATGTGGAAACTAGTTGTGCCTTCTGTCCTCGTGCATTAGCTCAGTGTCATATAGGGGTGAAGATTGTGGTGCACCCTGTGGCAAGTTCTGAATGAATGGTAGTGCGCCTCCTCCGTCTGGATTGGCTGTGGCAGGAGTTTTAGAAGCTCCCATTGAACGTTAGCTCTGCACTGCACATCTTCCTCTATCGCCAAGTCCTCCACGGGTGTGCTGGGCTCTAACTTGGTCTGTTGGACCTGGGGAAGCTTTATAAAGGTGAGACCCCCTTCCTGTAGAGCGAGTGGTACACCCCTGGAACAACTATATAGTCGATGAGGTGGTAGTTCTTCATCCTCGCCAAGGAGATGAGGTATGAAGAACCCTTAACCAATCGCTGGAAACCATCTGGGACAACAATCTCTGCCAGGAGGGTGATCATACCTCCCATAAAAATCTCTCCCTTTGGCTTCTTAGACACACTGATAACCCTCGACATCCACATCTCAGCTTACTTCTCATAGCCCGTCCCCTCGCTCGTCAACTGCCACAAGTAATGAATGTCTTCATTGGGCACATTCATCGGTTCTGTCTGACAAAGTAACCTACTCGCTAAGAACCTATGCACAAATCTGAGAGTAGGATGGATGATGATGTTGCACTTGTCTCTAGCATCTCTCACCCTCTTGGTGAAGGTATACCAAAACTGGATATCCTCATGAATATCGTGCTCTGGGGCTATGGATCAAATATCGCCCTAATCTCCGACGTGTCCCACCCAAAAGTGGCCTTAAATGTGATAGTGTTATCTCCCGAAAGACGTTATCAGGGAAAACATATGTATCTCTCGCATGCCTCCCCATCCCTAGTACTACACATCCTCAACATGGACAGAAACTCCAGAGTATACAACCTATAGGTGGGGGCACTCTTTCCCATAAACCCCTCTAATCCTCCTTTGGGGAGGAGGCAGCGAACCTACTCCTTTAGCCTGAGAGCATCCCAATGTCGTCTCATTTATGAAAATGGTCTCCTGAATCTTACGAGTGGCTAAGATGTCTCAGCTCTCCGCATAGGCTCCGATGATCCGGCTCAACCCCATAAACCTCTCTAGTGGTGGTGTTGTTGGGGTGGGTTCTAGAGGTGGAGGTGGAGGCGGAGGTGGAGGTGGAGGTGGGGCAGAAGAACCTACGTCCCAAGCAACTCTCGGTCTCTTCGGAGCCATGGCTATCAAAACAGCAAACAACGTTGACTGCACAAAACCATGAGAGATAGAATCATGCATTTTTATTGGAAATAATCACACAAAAATATGCAACATATAGAGACAAACATCCAAGCACCATTATGGAATTTAGCAATTACAGTTACAATGATGTAGTCGGCACACTACGATCAATAGAAAGTAACTATAAATATGCAAGAATGTGTATATTTCCATATATGTGAACTCCAATGATATTGCATTTCTAGATAACTCATGAATACACTCATGTTATATTCCATAAAGCTAGATGAAATATGCAACCCTTCCACAATTCATGAATATACTCAACTCATGAATACACTTAACTCTTCCAAAATTTGAGATCATCACATAGCAATATCAAATATGCAATTCTTCATAAGCACAATCATAGTTATGTATCATCATGTTTAAGCAATGTCAAAATATTGAAAAATTCAAGACCTAGGCTTAACAAGCACAATCCATTAATACTATTTTCATACCCGAAGTGAAGCTATGAAAATGGCATCAATCAACCCCAAATCATGTACTAATCACAAAGAATATTACACAATATTCTCAATTCTCCTAAATTAAGCAAACTACATAAATATCACAATTCCTCATTCTACATACAAATCACAAAGCAAGCGTGAAAAATAAATGAGGAATCGTACCAAATAAGAGTGCATGAGGATAAAAAGACCAAGCCCACAAAAATTCCTAGCTTCAATCAAAGGGAATTCGAATATTCCCAATACCTGGGGTTTATGATTTTTTAAAATTCAAGCCAATTTGGGTGTTTGTGGATTGGGAAATGATCAGGATTTGTTGGGAGAGTGATTTTAAGCCAAGGAATGGGTGTATTTTTTCCGAAAAAAGTGGGAGAAGCAATGGTTCAGGGCGGAGGACGCCAGAAGGTTGCGATAGAAATGAAGAAAAAACGACAGGCTCTGCCCTTTTAAGAACCCCTGTGAGCAGGCTTCGCGATTCGCGAAGCTTAGGTCGTGACTTGAGATCGAGAAGGCAAGTGGTCTCAAAGTCAACCTAAACATCATGATTCACGACAATATTGTCGCAACTCGCGAGGCCCAGTCGTGACGCGCGACAAGCCATTCATGGCTCTCGAAAAGTTGGACTGGGAGCTCAAAATTTTGGAAATTTTTATGTTTTCTTTGTGACGTGCGACAAAAGTGTCGTGACTCGCAAAAGGTTGGACTGGAAACTCAATATTTTAGAGATTTTTATGATTTCATTGTGATGTGCGACAAAAGTGTCATGACTCGCGACTCCCGGGCGCACTCGCAAAATTGGAACATGTAAGTTCACAATTTTTCAAAAAAAATTGATTTGGTCATGACTCACAATGCCTATGTCGCGACTCGTGAAAAGCTGGATGGGGAAGTAGTAAGTTCCCATGTTCATCACAACTTGCGACGAGCAGACCTTCCCAATACTTAGAACAAATTTTGATTACCAAATCTCCAAACTTTTATCCCTTTCTTGAAGCCTTCTTTCCTTCATCAATCCAGCGCTATGCTCTTCGAATTGCTAGAAAATCATTGGAAAAACACACCCGTGAAAAACAAGGAAAAATAATGAAAACAACAGCAAAAACTCAAATTGAAACAACATCGACGAAAAGTTACGAATGACAATCCGGATGATCAAAATCCAATTTATTTAACGTCTTTGCCACAACTTACATCCCTTCTTGGGCTTATTCACTAACCGGATCAAGAAGATCAACATTTTCTCCTTTTTCTGGCACAAAACTCTCGTGGTAAGGTTTCAAACGTTGACCATTAACCTTGAAGGAATTGGACTTAGCTCGGTCCAATATCTCTACCGAACCATGCGGGAATACCTTTACCACTTCAAAATGGCCGATTCATTAAGACATCAATTTATCGGGAAATAGGCAAAGATGGGATTAAATAGAAAGACCTTTTGACCCATGTCAAACTCCTTCTTATTGATCATCTAGTCGTGCAAAGCCTTTGTCTTTTCCTTGTAGATTTCGGCAGTCTCATAGGATTCTCTTCGTATCTCCTCCAATTCTTGCAATTATAACTTCCTATGCAAATCGGCTTTATCTATATCAAGGCTGAAGTTCTTGATCGCCCAATATGCCTTGTTCTCTATTTCCACCAGTAAATGACATGACTTTCAAAAGATTAACCGGAATGGTGACATACCAATCGGTGTCTCGTAAGCTATCCTATATGCCCACAACATGTCATTCAACCGAGAACTCCAATCCTTCCGGTTAGGTTTAACCATTTTTTAAAGGATGAACTTGATTTCCTTATTGGAAACTTCGGCTTAGCCATTGGTTTACGGGTGATAGGCGGTGGATGTTCTGTGTGTGACGCTATACTTTTTCAAAAGTGTCTCTATTGTCCGATTGCAAAAATGGGTGTCACAGTCACTAATCAAGGCTCGTGGGACCCCAAACCTAGAAAAGATGTTATCTTTCAAGAAATTCGCAACCACTTTGGAATCATCCATTCTAGTGGGTTTTGCTTCAACCCACTTTGTCCCATAATCAACGACAAGATGAATGTATGTAAAGCCACAAGAATTAGGAAAATATTCCATAAAATCAATGCCCCAAACATCAAATATTTCACAATACAACATAGCTTTTTATGGCATCTCATTTCTAGAAGAAATATTTCCTACTCTTTGACATTGATCACAAGCTTTGAAAAATATCTACGCATGTTTATTCAAGGCAAGCCAATAAAAAACACTCTCTGGAACTTTCCTAGCGGTTCTTTTCACTCCAAAATGACCTCTAGATGCATAAGAATGACAAAAGGAAATAATTGGATGCACTTCATTATTCGGGATGCATCTCCTAACAACTTGATCTACACAATGTTTCCAAAAAAAAGAGATAATCCCACACATAATATTTAGCATCACTTTTTAGCTTATCCTTTTGAGCTTTGGAAAAATGGGGAGAAACTTTACTGGACATAAGGAAATTCACAATCTTGGCATGCCATGGTTGGAGGTTCCCGATTGCAAACAATTGTTCACCGGGGAAATCCTCCCATATTTTCTCCGTCATTGGTGACTTTACCTCAACTTCTTGGCATGGAACCAACCATCTCAAATGATCAGCTACAAGGTTCTCCATGCCCTTCTTGTCTCTTACCTCCAAATCAAACTCACTCAAAAGCAAGATCCATCTAATCAATCTCGGCTTGGCCTCTTTCTTTGCCATCAAGTGACGAAACGTTGCATGGTAAGCTTACACAATAACTTTGGTACCAAGAAAATAAGATCAATTTTTTTCTAAAGAAAATACCACCGCTAGCAATTGTTTTTTCGTGGTTGAGTAGTTCCTTTGGTCCCGTTGAGAGCCATTGATGCATAGTAGATGGCGTGAGGTACTCTCCCCACCCTTTGACCAAACACCACTTAGATGGTGCAATCACTTGCATCTCACATGATCTCAAAAGGCATGGACCAATCTGGGGGTTGAATGATAGGGGTCGAAACTAACCTTTCCATCAATAAATTGAAGGCCCTTTTACAACCCTCGTCCACCACAAATTCCATCTCTTTTTTCAATAACTTGCACAAAGGAGATGCAATTTTTGAGAAATCCTTTATGAACTGGCGGTAGAATCCTGCATGACCAAGAAAAGAACGCTCTTTGCGCACATTAGTAGGATAAGGCAAAGTTTGAATTGTGTTTATCTTTTCTTTTCCTACCTCAATACCCTTAGAGGTGGCAATATGGCCTAAGACAATGCATTGTTCTACCATGACATGGCATTTCTCGGAATTTAACACAAGATTAGTATAAATGCAACGCTTAAGAAGTTGTGCTAAATTTTCTAAAAAATTATCAAAAGAATTACCATGAATGGTAAAATTATCCATGAATACTTCAACAATTTTTTCAATAATTTTTGAGAAAATGCTTACCATACACGTTTGGAAAGTAGCGGGGGCATTACATAGCCCAAAAGGTATACGCTGGTAAGTAAACGTACCAAAGGGGCACGTGAAGGTAGTTTTCTCATGATCCTCCGGGGTAATGTCCACTTGAAAATAATGTGGGTTCCCATCCAAGAAGTAATAGTATGGATGACTCGCGAGCCTCTCGAGTATTTTATCACTGAATGATAATGGGAAGTGATCCTTTCGGGTTACTAAATTTAGCCTTCGGTAGTCAATGTAAACACGCCACCTGTTATGGACAAAAGTGGGCACCATTTCACCCTTGTCATTCTCAACTATCGTCCCCCACTCTTCTTTGGCACCAATTGAGTTGGGCTCACCCATTTGCTATTCGAGATCGGATAAATCATCATCACTTGAAGAAATTTGAGGATTTCCGCCTTCACCACCTCCACCACAGGTGGGTTTAAGCGACACTGGGGTTGTCCCACAGACTTTGCATCATCTTCCAACAAGATTCGATGCATACAAGTGGATGAACTTATGCCCTTGATGTCGGTAATAGTCCACCAATTGCTTCCTTACTTTCTCGCAACACTACTATTAGCTTCTCCTCTTAATCATGGATGAGCTTACTTGAAATGATGACCAGTAGTGTTTCTCCTTCCCCAAGAAATGCATATTTGAGGTCACTGGGAAAATGTTTAAGCTCAATCTCAGGGGCTTTCACAAGTGATGGAAGAAATTCTGACTTCTTGGGCTGCTGTAAGGTTAGAGGTGGAGTGCTTAAAACCACCTCTTCGAGAATTGTCAATGCTCTCCTTCAAGTTAGTACTTATGAAATATACAAGACATGCTTCTTCAACGTTATTTTCCAAAGCAACTAACAGGGAATCATCACCATTAAATTTAAAAACATATTCCACAATAATATTTCATAGAATCATTTATGTTGAATTCTGCATTAATCCCATCAAATTCCATGGTGAGATTATCATTATGCAAATCAATTATAGTCCTTGAAGTTTTCAAAAATGGCCTCCCCAAAAAAATTGAGGCGACGTGCTTATCATGCTCCATGTCAAGGGCATAAAAATTCGTGGGGAATATTAAGGAATCCACCTTAACCAATACACCCTCGACAATACCCTTAGGATATGCACTAGAATGATCGGCTAATTGAATCACCACCTCGGTTTCGTGCAAAGTAACTAGTTTGAGCCTTTCATACAAAGAGTAAGGAATCACATTCATTGATGTACCTAAATCAAGCATGGCTTTTTCAAAATGCGTATTTCCTATCATGCAATGGATTGTGAACATTCCGGGATTGCTACACTTAGGGGGTAACTCCTTTTGGTACAAAGCAGAGACATGTTCATTTTTCCATTATTAAGCTTGTTCTTTGCTCTTTATTTTCTATTCACCACACACAATTCCTTTAGAAATTTAGCATACCTAGGAATTTGTTCAATGAAATTCAAGAGAGGGATATTTACCTCTTTGTAGATGTCCATGTTGGTCTTCTTCCTTCGTTTATCCTTCAAAGCCTCGGGAAATGGTGGTTCTTGTACCTAGGGATGAATTTCCACCATCTTTTCCTTCTTGGCGAGGAGGGGATGAAGGCTCGGGCATGGAAGTTTATTTTTTAATGATGATCTCCCCTTCTTTCTCCTTTCCCTTCCTCACTTTGTCATTGGCCAATTTCTTGGCCTCTTCCCCTACTTCTTTCTCAAACACTTCAACCATTGTAGGCTCATTATAACCACTTCAACATCCCAGGAAGTGCCAACCTCCTTACAACTTCTCAAAGTGATAGGGTTAAGCTCCGGTTGAGAAGGAAGTTTTCCCAAATATCTTGACTCCATCCGATTCAATATTTGAGCCACTTGGCTCACTTAAGTCTCAAGGTTTTCGATGCTAGAGTCGGCCTTCCCTTGAATTTTTTTGGATTTTTCCGCACACAAACTCAACTTCTCAATGGATTGCATGATTTCCTCCCTTGACATCCTCGAACTTTGATTGTGGGGATGATCTTGAAGTCTTTGGTATTGCGGTTGAGGTGACCGATATTGTTGTTGAGAAGTGATAAGGTTGAGCATTTTGACTCCCCTGTGCATTCTCATATCAGAGATTTGGGTGAACTTGGTTACTCGCATTATAAGGCCAATTTTGGTATCCTTGGCCTCCTTAGTAGCCTTGGTTTCCTTGGTTCCCTTGATACCCTTGATTTTGGTATCCTTGGCTTCTTTGATATCCCATATCACTCACCCCCTCCACAAAGTCATCTTGCAAACTAGGACATGCGTCTGTAGAGTGCGGTGAAGAACAAATCTCACAAGATTTCACATGTGGTTTAGCACCGGATTATGTCATCAAAGCCTTGACCATAGAATCAAGTGTCGAGACTTGGTCCTCAAGCTTCTCATTGTTGGTTGGAGCACTTGTATTGTTGGGATTTTGTCTCCTCAAATCGGCCTTTGAGCTAAAATTCCTAGACTCCTCGGCTAGCTCCTTATAGAGCTCTGCAGCTCCCCTCACGGTCTTGTTCCCAAGAGAACCACCACAAGCTCCCCTCACTTGTCTTTGTTCTTCATCAAGAAGACCATTATAGACGCAATCGAACAAATCTCCCTCCGAATAGCCATGGTAAGGACAACTTGAGAGAAGCCTTTTGAACCCTCCCAATAGCTGTAGAGTGACTCTTCGTGCCATTGGAGGATGTTGCTTATGTCCTTCTTTAATGTGGCGGACTTTGAGACAGGAAAGTACTTGGAGCGAATTTTCCTCTTCCATTCAATCCATGAAGTGATGCTTCCGGATGGAAGGTAGTGGAGCCAATCATTTGCGGCATCTCGCAATGAAAATAGAAGGCCTTCAACTTGTAAAACTTCTCATTCACTCATTCGGGAATCATACCACAACAAACCATGTGAAAATAGGAGAGATGTTTGTTGGGGTCCTCCCCCTGCCTACCAAGAAAGGAATGTAGCAAGTGTATCAACTCAGATTTGAGCTCAAAGTGCCCATTAGATTCAATTATCCGATATACAATGCACATAGGTTGTTGCTCAAGGTTGGGAGCCATAATCTCCCTCAATGGAATTTGCCTCAACGGAGACAAGTGAGGGTGTTGAGGTCCTCCTTTTGGATTCTCCCCTTCATGTTCCTCTTGATGATCCATATAAGTAGAAGGTTCCGCAAAATAGTCACTAGGAGGGGTGTTATTCACACTTTCCAAAGAAAGCTCTAGCCCTTTTCAAGTTCAACTCTAACTCGGGGTCGTAGTGTAGGTTGTTCTTGTGAAGAGGATCAAGTACGAACCATACACAAGAACTCGAACAATACGTATTCAAGCCAACCAAAGATAAAATAAAATTCAAATAAAAACAAACTAACAAATATTTACAACTAGCACATATTTACACATAATATGGCAAAACACTTAAAAATAAACGCCTCTTCCCAGCAAGCGGCGCCAAAAATTGGGAGGTCGTCTTTGTACCTTTCAAAGTTACTATTTTAAGCCCTAAATGCTTCTAAACTACAACTAAATAGATACTAGCAAATCAGCGTCATCCACGAAGAAGAGAGATTTTTCTAAGGGTTCAAGAACACAACAAATGCTAAATAAGAAATACTTCAAGAAATAGTGAAATAGAGGTTCTTACTACATGAGTTTGGAAGCTTCAATCCAATGCTCCCAAGGAACTAATT